>CM032229.1:122535000-122720000 GCA_019009955.1 Riptortus pedestris | reverse complement strand
TGGAAAATCTCCTTAGTTTACTTAGCTTCTCCGTGCCGGACTTTATTTTATGTTTTGCAGTGATATCTCATAAACGTCCGTCACGCAGGGACTGCGTAAACTAAGCAGATTTCCCACGTGAAGTTTAAGAATAGATAAATCTACATACTGGTAACATCAACGTGAATATTTAGTGAATAAATACAATCTGTAATGAGAAATCATTCAGTCAATTTAGAAGTTTATAATCACTACAACGGAAAGCGTATGAGTTGTAAACAATCAGGTCATCCAAGCTCTAAGAATTGAATAGATAGATAGAAATATCCGGAAAGAAAAACAATTAATGAAATGTACGTGAATATGACTTATTAATTTTATTGAGAACTATTTATTACAGCTAGTGCTGTAATTCATAATGAATCAAAATAATTTTTATCTCAGTCACTCAAATTTCAGTAATTCAAAAAAAAAAGATGTTTAACAATAGATAAATCTACATACTGGTAACACAATAACAACGTCAACATCAAGTGAATAAATACAAACGATAATAAGAACCTCCTGACGGGAAGCACCTAAAACGTAAACAAACAGGTGTCACTGGAAAAAAAAAATATTACTGAAATATATCAGAATATGACATATTAGTTTTATTGAAAACTATTTACTATATTTATACTATAATAACTTTACTATAATAATTTTTATCTCAATCAATAAAATTTTAGTAGTCCAAAAACTTGGAGGGGCGGTCACCATAACATATTTGCATTTATCTCATATAATAAAGGTCTCTTGAAAACAATTTGTTATTTAAGCTTCGAATAATGTGGTTTATTACATAACAGAGCATTGTTTATGTAACATGTGTAGAAGTGGGGGTTTGCTGAAGGTTGAAGAATGCAAATATCTCGGTTAATATTCAATATTGAGAATAAATGTATATAACGATATTTATAGTAAATTTAATTTGCAATAAGATAGGGTCTATACACGTTTTTGATCCGAAGCATAGTAAGAGAGATATTTTGAATTTTCGAAAATCCCTCCTCTAAATCCCCCCTCCCACTGGTCCGATTTCATTCATTGACGAACGTGATCAGTCTTTTTACATAAAACGTTTAAATATCGAGTTTGGTAACGATCAAACAAAACTTGCGACCGCTAGAGTGTTAACAGACACACACTCGCATATCTTAATATATATAAATCTCCTGTCACGATGTTTGTCCGCGATGGACTCCTAAACTACTTAACCGATTTTAAATTAAATTGGCACACCGTGAGTAGTCTGGTCCAACTTGAGAGATAGGCTATGTTAATTTTCTCTGAGACGAACAGGAGTGGGGGTTATAAGGGAGGCCTGAAATTAAAAGTCGCGATATTTCGTTTTCTATTGGTTTTTTCGCAAATATGCACATAACAAAAGTTGTTTATTTTGTTATTTAGAGTAACTTTTGTCATAAACACTTTCATCGTATTCCGAAGTTTAAATGAGTTATACGCTTATGACTATAGCGGGAGTCAACAATATTATTTGGGACAAAAGACCCAACCGAAATAAATAAAACTCGGTATGTGTATTAGCACTAACGCTTTCATTATAAGAAGCCATACCAACATTTCTAGGGACGGGCAGGAGTGGGGGTTTTAAGGGAAGCCAGAAATTAAAAATAGCGATATTTCGTTTCCTATTGGTTTATCGGCAAATATGAACATAACAAAAGTTGTTTATTTTGCTATTTAGAGTAACTTTTGTTATATACACTTTTTTCGTATACCGAATTATAAACGAGATATACGCTAAAAAGTATACTGGGAGTCAAGTTTATTTGGCACAAAAGACTCAACCGAACTAAATAAAACACTCAGTATGTGTATTAGCACTAACGCCTTCCTTATAAAAAGCCATACTATTTCTAGGGACAGGCAGGAGTGGGGGCTATAAGGGAAACCTGAAATTAAAAATATTGATATTTCGTTTCCTATTGTAGTTTCGGCAAATATGCACATAACAAAAGTTGTTTATTTTGTTATTTAGAGAAATTTGCTCAATAATTCTTTTCAATATGAACTACCAGGTACCTCACCTGGAAAAATTAATTCAAATGTATGTTAATATTTAGTCCTTAATAATTCAAATCTATGCATAATACACAGGAAGCGTGAAATATGACAATATGGAAGACAGTGAAGTCTTACATAAAAAATTAATTTTATTATTAACAAATCCACAGAAACGACGGGTATTAAACCTAAACATTGGGAAGGGTAAATGTCAAAATATTGTGCAAAGTAAAGCCTTGCCAAAAAAATACCATCCAGCTTCAAATGAATTCCCGGGCGAAGACGTGTATCTGAGCTAGTATATATATATATATATATATATATATATATATATATATATATATATATATATATAATTTTGAACGGACCTCATTTTCGTCATCGACATTTGAAGAAATTTTTCGAAAATCGCGTCGTGAGTACCACCTCAATAGCTGATTTCTCTCAAGGGAAATTTGCTAAGAGATTAGTCATTGCAGGGCAGTATGTTGGGCGTATGCAGATCCTGAGCTAGCGAAACGGTCGAGGCCTTCCAGTCGAGTATCCCACGGTCTCCCAGTACTGGGCAAAGTGTGCGAACTGGGCTGATTACTGCCAACTACCGGGCAGATAGGGCACGTCCACCTCCCCCGGAGTCGTGATGTCAGGAAGCTTCGTCAACTCTCTTACGCATCCCGTATTCCCACAGGTTGCTGGCAATTAACTAAAAAAAGTTAACATTAAGTTGAGAACTCAATAACTGATGTTACAAAAGTCCGTCACGCAGGGGACGTTGTGCTTTAACTAAAGAGATTTCCTACGTCCGGCACGTATTTGCAATTATGCTTTTCATTCAAAAGTTTCATGAGAGCACTATTTGATATTATACTACATATAGAGTTCTTCGCAATATAACAGCTTATTTTTAATATGACATGAGAAGGAGTGGGAGTTGAAAACTGAGAACTTAAAGAAAGTAAAAAAAAAATACGTAAAAACAAAACAAAAAAAAAATTGTAGAACAATTCATTGGCAACAAGATTGGTTTTAAACAATTTTTCGATCCGATGCATAATAACAAACATATTAAGAATTTTCAAAATTCCCTTTCCCTGTCCGATTTCAGCCATTAACGAACTTGATCTTTATTTTTGCATAAAACGTTTAAATATCGAATATGCTAATAATAATAATAATAATATGGTAATGATCAAACTAAAATTACGACCATTATATATATATATATATATATATATATATATATAGTATATAATGCCTGTTTTCAAAATTGTATATATATATATATATATATATATATATATATATATATATATATATATATATACAATTTTGAACGGACCTCATTTTCGTCGATCGATGGACATTTGAGGAGATTTTTGGAAAATCGCGTCATGAGAACAACCTCAATAGCTTATTTCCCTGAATTCCTCTAAAATACTTTAGTAAAGAATTAACTGTGGCTGCCGATGAGGAGTTGCTAAATACGCAGCTAAAAATAACGGTCTACATATGTATATATATATATATATATATATATATATATATATATATATTTAAAAAAAACAATTATAATTTAAAACTACTTATAAATATGGTGGTTGATTATTCCTTACGAATCCAAGATAATGGATTCAGTTAAAAAAAAAAAAATCCAATTTACATTATTTGGTAAATTCGCAAGTGACTAAATGTTTGTAAGACAGGTACCATGTAAAATATGCAGATTTCCTAAGCTCTGGAATATGATACGCTGATGATTTCATCACACCATTATTATTTCTACCGCAGTAAAAAAGGTATGTAAGGAGGAATTAAAATGTTAGTTGGACGAGTTGTTTGTGGCTCAGTGTGAAATCGGATTACTGAAAAAGGTGACTTACCAAATGCTGAATCCATAACAATACAAATAACTACATTAAGATGGGAGTTAAAAAAACGAAACAGGTATAAAACAGTTACAGAACATTTTTCGATCCAATTCAATGAAAATTAGATGTTTCAAATTTTCATTAATTCTCCCCTCTCTGTAAATCTCTTGCCATCTTGACATTATGTTTTCCATGTAATAGTGCAGTGCAGCTTTAGTGAACAGTGTGTTTTAGCTGCAGTGCGGTAAAGTGTTTTATGTGAAGAACAATGTTGTACCGTGTTTATGTAAAGAACAGTGTAGTGCCGCGTTTAAGTAAAGAACAGTTCAGTGCAGTTATTTTTGTGAAGATCAGTGCAGTGCCGTGTTTTTTTTATGAACTTCAGTTATCGTGAGTGTGTTATTGGACTGTCCAATAAGAAGAACACTTGAAGCTATCAGTGCATAGTAGCAGTGCATAGTAGCAGAGTAGTAGTTATGAATTATTAACCAAGTGTCTTAATTAAGTATAACTAAGTCCATTGATAAAAACTCAAAAGCTTGTGTGTTTAAATTTGCAATCCAAAAGAACTCTAATAAACAACGTTTGTTATTCTTGTAATAAACCTAAGAATATCATAAAATACCAGCTTCTTGTCAATATAGCGTGAGTAGGAATAGGGGTTTAGTAAAGACTGAAAAATTAAAAATTAGTATATTAGCCAAATATTATATACCATCATAAACATTCACAAATGTTCATAGTAAAAACCATGATGCGTTAGTTATAGACTCTGTAAACCGTCTTTAAACGCTGTTAGACCATACTGAAGTTTTGAATGGCATCTGAAGAAAAATGAGTTACATAAAACAGTTGATTTTTGTCTTTATATGTTATATGTCATTATTTGCTGAAATAATAGACTGAAGATTACTAATGAATTGTACGTTAAGTAACAAAATGTTTATTAAAAATAGAAAAGAATTTATGTTGCAGAACTATAACAACTAATAAAACTATTACGTGTGAACTAAAATTAATAAGTAGAAGATAAACGAGACCCATATATCTCCTTTACATGGTCTTGGCGATAAAATAATTAAAAGAGTCTTTGCATACTCCTTCAATATTTGTCCATAATTCAAAGACAAGTATTACCTAGAAGACATAAGAAAAGTATTACCTTGTGGAGAAATCGTAAGCTTTTACATAACTCAACATTAACTCTATAAAATATAAAAGAGGAGATAGTTCAGAAGGAAAATTGCTTTATTGTAATTTTATTAACATCGTTCCGTTTGATTTTAACGCTTATTTTTTGCTTCCTCGAACATGATCACTTCTTTATTATTTAATACATATATTTTATCTACTTTTTTTAACTTAGTACATCTTGATCGTCACTGGTGATAGAAACGATTATGGTTTTCTCTTAAGAAAATCACCTATTCGATATACGTAGAGGGAAGGTTAGTTAAATCGCAACCTAGCCACTTCCTTTTCAGATATAATATTAATATACATATGTTAATAAATAAATATTGTCAACACTTCACCTATAAATAATTTTATTCAGAGAGAACTTTAG
Organism: Riptortus pedestris; assembly: GCA_019009955.1. NCBI lineage: Eukaryota > Metazoa > Arthropoda > Insecta > Hemiptera > Alydidae > Riptortus > Riptortus pedestris. The sequence goes on along the minus strand of CM032229.1, from coordinate 122,714,516 downwards.
AGGCCTTGTGGTACAATAAGAGTTCTGGTAGAGAAAACAAAACAGAAAACAAAATCATCATTAAAATGTATAGTTTTTTCATCATCTTATACATATACTTATTATTAAATAACCACACTATTCATAACTAATATAGTAACACACACACATACACATGCATCAATATATGATACATGAGATGTATGTGTGTGTGTGTGTGTAAAACAACTCAATCAAAAAATATTCGAAATAATATGAACAAATATGTTAATAACAATAGGAATAGGTGCGTTGCCTATTATATGTGAATATTGAAAAGACAATAATTAACAAATCAAAACATCAGTTTTCCAAAGGGTTTGTTTATTAAATTACATTTACAATGGCCTATTATTATATAATTTTTGCTACACAGCTGCATAAAAAGTTACAATATTGAAAACTATTGACACACTTTAAATGCAAATTTCATTACAATTTTAGAGATATGCACGCAAAGGACACTTAAAAACTTATTTATCTTATGAATTACTATATTTTCATTTTTGTGTTCTTGTCGTGTTACTTTCCTTTCTGGATTTGTTAAAGGTAATTAGCAAATGTATTAAAAACAAGAATGCTTGAACAGTTATCACCTCCTGATGGACATTTGAAACAATGAATAAAATGTTTCACCGTAATCACGAAAATACTGAATAATAACGTTTAATTTCAACGCGTCTCTCATCAGTTCATGCCATTAATAACTATAATGAACCCAGCACACCACAAAATACACTCGATACATCATACTTGCGTCCAAGGTGACTTTAATTTCCCCGTAAGGGAAATCAGCTATTGAGGTCGTACTCAGGACGTGATTTTCGAAAAAAAATCCCCTCAAATATCCATCGAAACTACCAAGGAGATGACGAAAATGAGGTCCTTTCAAAAAGTCCGTCACGCAGGGGCTGCGTAAACTAAGCAGATTTCCCACGTGAAGTTTTACAATAGAGAAATCTGCATACTGGTAAAACAATACCACTGTGATTAGATAATGAGAAATCTTTCAGTTAATTAAAATAAATTTCCAACTGAAACGGCTTCTGAATTGAATAATAAGAATTGAAGAATAATTTATATTTTAATAACTCAAATTTTAGTAGTCCAAGAACTAAAGAAGGGGGGGGGGCGGATGAACAGAACGAATTCGCATAAAACTCACAAAGTAACGAAGGTAAGGTAAGGTTAAAAACAACAGGTTAGAAGAAGCTTCCGCCTGAGCCGAGAAATGACGAAGATGGCCGACCACAGACTTCATAAAAATGCAAATATCTCGGTTAATATTCAAGATAGAGAATAAATGTATATAACAATATTTATAGTAAATTTAATTTGCAATAAGATTGCTTCTATTTGCTTAATTTTTCGACCAGATGCATAATAACGGAGATATTTTGAATTTTCGAAAATCCACCCCTCTAAACCCCTCTCCCTCTGGTCCGATTTCAGCCATTAACGAACTTGATCTGTCTTTTTACATAAAACGGTTAAATATCGAGTTTCGTGACGATCAAACAAAAATTGCGACCGCTAGAGCGTTAACAGAAAAAAATATATATATATATATATATATATATATATATATATAATTTTGAACGGACCTCATTTTCGTCATCTCCTGAGTAGGATCGATGGATATTTGAAGAAAATTTTCAAAAATCGCGTTATGAGTACGACCTCAATAGCTGATTTCCCTTAAAGGAAATCTGCTAAAATGTGTATATATATATATATATATATATATATATATATATATATATATATATATATATATATATATTTGTCTATTGCCACTCTAGCTGTTGCAAACGTTGTTTCATCTTTACCAAAATCGATACATAAGCGTTTTATGTAAAAATAAAGAAAGTTCATTAACAGCTAAAATCGGATAGGTGGAGGGAGGGGCGGGTTTGAGGGGGAGAATTCGAAAATTCGAAATTTTTCCGTTATCATACGTTCGATTGAAAAAGTTTATATTAATCTTATTGTAAATTTAATTACGTATAAATGAAGTTATGTACGCATTTTCTCTAAGATTTGTGTTAACCAAGATATATGGAGCTGTTGGTATTCAGTCTACAATAAACCTCCACTCCTACTCATGTCCTCATAAGCTGTTATAACATATACCTCTTTATTCTAAGCTTAAATTCCAAATATTGTTTCCATGGGACCCTTATTTTGCGGGATACATGCAAATTAGTTGTGTGATGACATCATCATTAGGGTTTTAAGTTAATAAACATCATATCTGGGATTCGCAAATAGTTAAATAGTGGGTGGAGTGTTAGAGAACATGTGGTTACCAAAGGGTATACCAGCTACCCAAAAAATGCTCACAAAAATAAATAAAGCACAACTTGTAAATAATCCCAATCCCCCTTAAAATATTATCACTGATACAGCTAAAGGGGTCTCTGGGCTCAACCATTGTGTTTACATACACCAGCCGTTTTATATTATTTTTCCTTTGTTAATTTTAAGAGATTTTTGCTGTGTCTCAGAAAAAAACATGTGGTGAGGTGATATCACGTATGTCATATCTGGACGTGGGACATCTTCTTACTTTTCGCAGCTCCTGTGTGACGGCCATTTGACATTAAATACCATTTATTTCACATAGACGGTCGTGACAATAATTACCAAAACTAACTAGAAATTATGTATTAGCGGCCTCGAACAATGTTTTACATTTTCTTCATAAATGAATTGAATTCTAGAATAAATAAAAGTCCGTCACGCAGGGGCTGCGTAAACTAAGCAGATGTCCCACGTGAAGTTTTACAATAGAGAAATCTGCCTAATAACAACTGTAGTAGTAAGAAACCTCTAAACCTAAAACATTATTTAGGGCGTAATAACCCAGTAGTTTCTAACCCCAAAAAACAGTTAACCTAATCTCTAAACCAATTCACGAGGGACGAATAGTTATGGAAACGGCCGCCAGCGCTCTCGGCGGAAAGTCCGAACATAGCCTACTGGTGACCACACGCAGAATACAAATGCAAATATCTCGGTTAATATTCAAGATAGAGAATAAATGTATATAACAATATTTATAGTAAATTTAATTTTCAATAAGATTGATTCTGTACAATTTTTCCGTCCGACGTATAGTAACGGAGATATTTCGAATTTTCCAAAATCCTCCCCTCTAAACCCCCCCTCCCACTGGTCCGATTTCAGTCGCTAACGTACTTGATTTTACATAAAACGACTAAACATCGAGTTTGGTAACGATCAAACAAAAATTGCGACCGCTAGAGCGGTAACAGACAAATATATATATATATATATATATATATATATATATATATATATATATATATATACAGTTTTGAACGGACATCATTTTCGTCATCTCCTTGGTTAGGATCGATGGACATTTGAAGAAAAATTTCGAAAATTCCGTCATGAGTACAACCTCAATAGCTGATTTCCCTTAAGGGAAATCTGCTAAAACTTATAACACAATTTATTATTTTTTTCTATGCGGGAAATGTTAGACTCTGCTAAGATACACTAAGAACTGGATTTTCAGTTAAAGTCAAAACAACAAATGTCTACTTAAAGCAATTATCAGCTATGGTTAGGAAAGTAAAACCGGGTAATCGGGAGCAAACGGGGGGTACCTCCTCTTTCTTATCTGTTGTGTGTACTGCATTCGGGCTGATAACGGAGGAACTACAATCTACCTTTGAAGAAGAAGTAGCGGCCATTACGCCAAATGGTTAGTCCTGCTTGTTTTGTGGCAGAGACAATAATTCAATTTTCGTGGAACCTGCTTATGATTTTTGTGGAGAAGGTTTTTGATTGTATTGCGCTCCTATTCCAATTAGAATACTGGCATGTAGTTCACTTAGTTCAAGTTTTGTATTACCTTTATTTTAGAACTAAGTAATTGTCTTTAGCGTTTGGTATGCCCGAATGACGTAATGTTTTATTTAAACTTTACGCGCGGGGTAAAACCGGGTAGCAGCTATGCCACGATTCTCGAAACATGAAAAGTATAATTTTACCTAATTTTGTTTAATTCTTTCACTGTATTATTATTTACTAGCTATGGTACCCGGCTTCGCCCGGGAATTCATTTGAGCCGGAATCATGATGGTATTTTTTCGGCATGACTTTATTTTGCACAATATTTTGACATTTTCCCGTTTCAGTGTTTAGGGTTAGTACCCGTGGTTGGTTTGGAATAGAAAATGAAATATCACGAATTATTATTTCAGGCCTCCCTTATAACCCCCACTCCCGTTCTAACCTAAACATTTTAATATAGCTTATAACCATGTAAGAATCAATGCTAATTTATATATTCCGAGTTTTGTTGGAATCGATTCAACAGTTGGTGTCCAATAAAATAGTTGACTCCCGCTTTAGCTTTTAGTGTATATCTCGTTTATAAATTGTTATACAACAAAAGAGAATATAAAAAGTTACTTTAAATAACAAACTAAACAACTTTTGCCATGTGCATATTTGCAGAAAAACCAATAGAAAACGAAATACCGCTATTTTTAATTTCTGGCCTCCCTTACAACCCCCACTCCTGCCCGTTCCTAGAAATGTTGGTAGGCTTATGATAATGAAGGCGTTAGTGCTAATGCAAATACCGAGTTTTATTCATTTCGGTTGAGTCTCTTGTGTGCCAAATAAAACTGTTGACTCCCGCTATCATTTTTAGCGTATGACGCATTTATACTTCGGTATACGACGAAAGTGTATATGACAAAAGTTAATCTAAATAACAAAATAAACAGCTTTTGATGTGTACATTTTTGCCGAAAAACCAATAGGAAACAAAATATCACCATTTATAATTTCAGGCCTCCCTTACAACCCCCACTCCTGTTCGTCTCAGAGAAATAAATAGTATCCTATGTCCGTCTCCTGGCTCTAAGCTACCTCCTCACCAATTTTCAGCCATATCGGTAAAGCCGTTCTTGAGTTATAAATAGTGTAACTATCATGTCTTTTCCTAGATAACCGATAGATTATCGTCCACTTTTTGCAGCTCAGGCTAATTGGGAAGGGTTATCTACGGGTTGCCACCCTTTTCTAGCCAGGGTGGGATTTTAGGATGTTATTTAATGAATTTCGTCACTAAATAATTTCCTTTGGCCAGGCAAGAATCTCGCCACTTTAGGTTTACGATGTGAGATTAAGGTCAACGCTTTAACTCACATGGCTAACCTGAGTAAAAGCATGTATAATGACAATCATATGATAAATATTGCAACAATGAAATTACTTTCTGAAACATATAATTGTTTTGAAATAGCTAAAAAGATTAATGTTGTTATTTGTTTATATTTTTATTTTATTTTTTTTGTATAGTTCCCAAAAGGGGGATTAGTTTTAATGCATCGAACAACATTTTTTATTAAAAAAACAAAAAAACAATTTGTTTAAAAATATTTAAATTTTTATTTTTTCATAAGAAAAACTTATGTACCCGGTTTTACCCTACTAGTGGTGTAAAACCAGGCCAAATGACTTTATAAAAAAAGTTGGGGAAAACTTCTTTAAAAATTTAGATTTCGTTTTTGAAACTGTAGTTACATTAACAGATAAGTAGACTTTATTTTAACAAAACTTTACTTATTTGTGGTAAAAAGTGTGGTTTCTGGAAGCCTTCAAACCTTAGCTACCCGGTTTTACCCCACTTTCCCCAACTAGTAGAAATATTGCAAAACAACTTGCCACAATATAATATGAGTATCTTTTAAAAATTCAAGGCACACCACATTCTGATACAACCGTCTGTACTAGGCCTTTAAGTTCCCTGAAATATATTCTGTCATACAGTCATTAAATTAAAGTAAGTAAACAGTGGAGTGAGTACTAGGTCATTCAGAATAGAAATTGAAAGAGTAATGCAAAATTGGCAACCTAAAAGTCATTATGGACATGAACAGAGGTCACTCTGAAACTAGGCAAAATGGATTTCATGATTGCAATACTGTTTTTCATTTCGTAGTAGGCAGTAAAAACTTCGTCACGTTGGTGTTTCCTGAACAAGCAGAATTCCTTTGTGCAATCTCATATTTGGCATCGTTGAAACACATTTCCGAATGCAGTGAACAGTACAGCATATTTTGAAATGTAACCTATAAATTGCAAGTATCGCTATTTAAATTTTGTTTACAAATGTATCCATGAAACTATTCCGCCACAATTTTTGGATGCTAATTATATCAATTATGATGGTGGCGGTTGACAGGAATGCTTATGACTACTGTAATATTTATTTGTGCACCTTCCCTTTTGATTGTAATCAGGGAAGGAGGAGGGGGTTAGAGGAGACCAAACATAAAAAATGGCAAATTTAATACTACTCGTATATAATAGAGATCCAGCAATTATTTTGACAAGTTTTGGTTTGACATCTTTGCCTTTTTTTCGTATCCCCCACAACTAAAAAAATGACTTAAACTATTAAAATTTTATATTTTGAACTGTTTTACCGTGTGGGGACTGGAAATAAAAAATTGATAATTCCGTCGTGCCTATTATAGATACAAACTAATTGTACAGAATCATTTATGTTTACGATGAAAGGAGCTGTAAATTATGTGTATGGCATTCTTTGATCTGATGCGCAGAAACGGAGATACAGTCATGGCAGCTGTTCATAATAGGAGTATAAGGAAGTTATGTGGTGCCAAGAAGAGATCTTCAACGGCCGCCTTCCTCGCCTGCTTTTTACTTATTTTAAAGAAGTTTCTGCAATGTTTCAAGTGAAACCAAAACAATATTTCTTCAGAGCAGTCACCAACTTTTTCAACTTGATACAATTCAAATTTGGGTGACATTCAGATTCTCGCAGGAGTGATTCTCATGTGGAGTAGAAACAGGGAAAGATGCTGTTATTTGACAACTGTGGTCGATTAATAATTTACTGCTTCAGCATGTACCATAGCGTTTTTTTTCTTTGGTCTTGCCGCCGAACCAGTGCATTCAACAACTGCGGACTAACAGGTTGCTTAGGTGTTATATACTTTCTGCGACAGAGATGAGGTGAATGGAAGACAAAGGGTGAACCAGTTGATGCTGTTCTATTGTTGACCAGAGCTGTTGGTGATTGGCATGGATCCCTACATCAATACACGGGCAGATAGCGGCCATGTAGGCGGCCCACATACCGATAGCCTATGCGGGCCATGTGGGCTCACCTGTCACCAGATCTACTAGCTCTCTCTCTCTCTCTCTCTCTCGCTCTCTCGCTCTCACTCACACTCTCTCTCTCTCTCTCTCTCTCTCTCTCTCTCTCTCTCTCTCTCTCTCTCTCTCGGTGTTTTTGATGGTCACACGCGTCCCTCCAACTGAAGGGGTTTGCGGTTTCTGTACCCCTCCCCACATTAGAAATCGAACTTTGATCTACATTAGGCTATAATTTCTAGAGATTATTGATGCCACTCGTCCAGGTACACCACAGGTAAGACAATCAGATGTTTCATTCTGTTCTAATTCAAGACTCCAATAATGCTTTGACGATATTTTTTACAGAACTCAAAAAATGTTATTTTTCAACATCCACGTTGTAATACTAAGGGTAATTGGGATGAGGTATTACAACCTTTTTCTAGAAAGGGTGGGACTAAGGAAGTTATTTAATGACTTTGTGAAATTCAGGTTAGTCATGTGAGTTAAAGCGATGACCTTAATTCTACATGGTAAACCTAGAGTAGCAAGTTTGATTCCCGCCTGGGTATATTTATTTTATTTTACGTATTTATTTGAAGCTTCGCAACTGTGGCGATGTTGCTCGGGGAATAAAAGCTGTATTGAATTAAAAAAACGAAAAAAAATTAATTTAAACGAAAATAAAACTATAGAAATGCAACACAAAACAGAAATTGAACAAGAACAACAAAATGCAACATAAAACAGAGATGACAATCAAAAACAGAACTGCAAAACAAAACAGAAATAAAAAACAAAATTGGAACACAAGAACAGAAATGGAACACAGACACAAAATGGAAAAGAAAAACAGAAATGGAACACAAAAACAAAATGGAAAACCAAAAACAGACATAGAATAGAAAACAGAAATGAACCAAAAAACCATAAATGGAAGACAAAAACAGAAATCGAAAAATAAACAAAAATCGAACACAATAAACAAAAATCGAACACAATAAACAAAAATCGACACACAATAAAGGAAAAAACAAAAGATAGTATCCACAATCAATTACAAAAACAAGGTGAGGATATAAAAAAAGAAAAAAGTGCCAACTTGGATATTAGGGTAATGAAATAAAAAATATTAAACAAAATATAATAGAAATAAATAAATTGATTTATAAAATGGAAAAGGTATCTAAAGGGTTCTGTTTTGCTAGAGTAAAACAAAGGATGAAATATGTACATTCCACCTATTCTTAAGAGTTCATAAAGAATTCAGCAAAAAATTAACACACACAAACACACACACACACACACACACAAAACATATTCACACACAGACTAGAATCGCTGAATACATACATTAAGAAAATATAAAATCTCTTTTAAAATGCAAGTATTAATTGTAAATGTTGTATATTTAAATTTTTGTGTATATTTTTATGTCTTTTAGATGTTGTAGTGTAGTGGGTATATATGGGCTACCTTAAGTGAGTAAGTCATGTAGGTCGTGGGGTATCTGTAAATGATCTCGTCTCTTGTAGTCTGTGTTTTATTGTAAGAGTAAAATTGCATACGTGGCATTTGGGTTTATTTTTTTCATTTAATAGTTATGAGTAAGAAAGGAGTGGCCAATGCGGAGCCTTGTTAATATTACCTGTACTTGTACGAGTCCGTGTGAATACTATGGGTTTAATTTGTCGTAATTTATTGTCTGTTTGTTGCCATTTTTGTGTAGGAATTTATTTAGTGACGTACTCATTAAATAATATTCTCAGACACACCCTGCCTAGAAAAGTATGGCTGCCTGTAGATATCCCGTCCCAATTTGCCATAGTACCAACAATTAGTCGTCACTAAATAATAATACTGAGTTCCTCACTAAATAAATTCATATTGCCCGTCAATGAATTCGTTATTCTAGGTTCAACATATGATATTGAGACCAACGACTTAACGGAGAATTATACTATACGAACTATACTAGAACATTAGTATTCTAAAATAAATATTAATGCTGAAAGCCCATGACAATACTTATAATAAAAAACATCCAGGTAGGTAGCCATAACCACATATACCATAAAATCTGGGAAGAGTATGGACTTTTATCTAACCAGGCGTCATAGGAAGTTTGGTTCCAACACCATAATAAGGTAAATTAAGTATTAAGTACTCTTTTTTCTTACGTATAATAATTATTCGTTATCAAAGAGAAATGAAAGCTACACTAGATCGGACAATATAAATTCAATCAGTACGCCATAACAGTATAGTGGCCATGAGATGAAAATGAGGTCATTAAAAAAAAATGAACGGCATGTATCTATCTCCGAGGGTCATTAAGACCGTAATACCGGTAGCCTATCCAGTGTAGAACTATAGGAGTCCAATGCTCCATTAGCCGATATCGGCTGTAGAGTCATCGCCAATGATTGGAGCGGGCGTGGTAGTACTACTTCCACCCGGGTCCGGCGCGATTTTCAGCTAGTTACATTCGTTATGTGAGTCGAACCCAGCCGTCGTAATAACCACCAAATATGTCCGTCGGCAATCATTTTCTGGCCACTTTGAAAGGTTTATGGGACTAGTTTCTGGCTTCCTCGTCCAGGGCAAGCTTTCCCGACGTCCTTTTCCATGGTTCATTGAACGCGAAAACACATCATGTACACGTATAACAGGGGTTCGTAATAAATACGCGTTGTTCGTTGAAAATTATTAATTTTAAAAGGAAATCAGCTATCGAGGTGATGACTCACGGCGCGGTTTTCGAAGAATTTCCTCAAATGCCCATGAGGAGGATCCCATGGGTTCCTACCCAGAAGATGATGAAAATGAGGACCATTCAAAACTATGTGTGTATATATATATATATATATATATATATATATATATATATATATATATATATATATATATATATATATTGTATATTTATTTGCCTGTTACCGCTCTAGTGGTCGCAATTATTGTTTAATCATTACCAAATTTGATAACATTCGCGTTTTATGTAAACAAAAAAAGTCCGTCACGCAGGGGCTGCATAAACTAAGCAGATTTTCCTCGTGATATTTAATAAAAGATAAATCTACATACTGAGTACACAATAGCACCGTCAACATCAAATGAATAAATACAAACGATAATAAGGAACCTCCAGACGGGAAGCACTTGAAACGAAAACAAACAGATGTCCCAATTTCTCACAGGAAAGAAAAACATTTATCAGAATATAACATATTAATTTTATTGAAAACTATTTACCATATCTTGTACTGTAATTTATAATGGGTCAGAATAATTTTAATCTCAATCAATCAAATTTTAGTAGTCTCAAGAACTTAAGAAGGGGGGTCACGATAACATATTTGAATTTATCTCGTAAAATAAAGCTCTCTTGAAAACAATTTATGGTATTTAAGCTACCAAGAATGTGGTTTATTACATAACAGAGTTTTGTATATGTAACATGAGTAGATGTGGAGGCTTGCTGACTTGTGAAAAATGAAAATACCTGGATTAATATTCAACTTAGTGAATAAATGTATATAACAATAATTATAGTACATTTTATTTGCAATAAGGTTAATTCTATACAATTGTTCGATTCAACGTATAACGGAGGTATTTTGAATTTTCGTAAATTCTCGCCTTTACCCCCCCCCCCGACCCCTCCCCCTGGTCGGATTTCAGCCGTTTTTTTTACATAAAACGACTAGATATCGAGTTTGGTAACGATTAAACAATAATTGCGGTAATATATATAATTTCTTTTTCGTCATCTCCTGGGTAGGATCGATGGACATTTGAAGGCATTTTTCAAAAATCTCGTCATGAGTACGACCTCAATAGCTGAATTCCCTTAAGGGAAATCTGCTAAAAACAAAATGGAAAGCTATTACTCGCCCGTGTTATCCATTGGCACTTGGAGATCAGCTAGCACATCACGTAACGAGGGAAGAAGGAGCGGTACTTTGATGTCTAGGTGTTCTATGAACCTGGGGCCTCCCCGTGACCAATCGGAGAACGCCCTGGAATGGCTGGTCAATTCTTAGGAACATCTAACTAGTCAATTTCCTCTTTTAGTGGTCAATTCATGAATATTATAAATCTTTACTGTCGGAGCTAGTCAGGAAATTGTTCTTATAATGACACTTGATTACTGGACAATTGCGGCCCTTCTTCCACTCAGATATTTGTTTCTATGTTTTAGTGTTCTCCGGTTTTATTTTATTTGTAATTCTGAAATTATTATTATCTTAAATTTCCTGGTTGTTTTATTTATTAGCTGAAAAGTCCGAGAAATAGTAAATATTATTTTGGAGGGGGAAAAAAAAGTGGCTCTAATTCTATGTGGAACAAATGACCTGAGAGGTGAACATAATGGCGGTACGGTTCTACTGTGGAAACGCAGCAATTGTTATTATGAGTCCAGTTTTTAACTTATAATTTATAGTTTTTATACATAAATACTTTTGCAGGAGACATGATTGGAATGAATGAAAATGCAATCCAACAGGATGGATGAAGGCTTTGGAAAATTATAACGAATGAAAAGAAAAATAGGAAATCAATTTTTTTTTTTTACCAAGCAGAGATAAATTATTCTGGTTATCTTGAGTTTCTCTGATATTCTTAAATACAATTTCACTTAAGGCCACAACATAAAAATGAAACCAATATTACATACACTAAGTATCATCACAATTGAACTAACCTCCAAGTGAACCTGACCTTCACCGTAACAAAGTATTATTATGACAACATTACCCTACTCGCAAAACTAAAAAGTCTGTCACGCAGAGCCTGTGTTAACTAAGCAGATTTCCCACGTGCGTTACGTATTTGCATTTATCTCAAAACCTAAAATTTAATAACAATATTTGGTATTTAGGCTTCAAATATAGCGCTTCATAACATAATAGCATGTTGTTAATATGAGATGAGTAGGAGGTGGGGTTTGTTGATAGCCAAAAACTGAAAAATGTAAATATTTCATAATAATGTTATTAATAATTAACTAATTAATTAAATTAATTTACTATGTTAATAATTAAGATAGTGAAAAAATATACATAGCAACATTTATAGTACATTACATTTTCAATAACATTGGTTCTATTTAATTTTTTGATCCTACGCATAATAACAGAAATATTAAGAATTTTCAAAATTCTCCCCATCTAAACCCCCTTACCCCTGGTCCGATTTCAGTTGTTAACGAACTTGATCTTTCTTTTTACATGAAACGATTATATATCAAGTTTGATAGCGATAATAAAAAAATTGAGACCGTCAAAGTGGTAACGGACATATATATATATATATATATATATATATATATATATATATATATATATTTATATATATCTGTATATATATAAAATTGTAACCTCTGTCTGTACATTGATTTTTTTCGCGAAATTTCACGATAACTTTTCGTTTCACATGTCATAGACACCATATCTGCATTTTGTTTCTTTCGTGTATGTTTGTTTGTTTGTTTGTTACCTTTTCACGCATAAACGGCTGAACCGAATTTTACGGAACTTGGTATGTATATTACTACTAACCCAACTTAGACTTTAGGCTATATTAATTTTCTCTGAGACGAACAGGAGTGGGGGTTATAAGGGAAGCCTGAAATTAAAAATATCGATATTTCGTTTTCTATTGGTTTTTCGGCAAATATGCACATTACAAAAGTTGTTTATTTTGTTATTTAGAGTAACTTTTGTTATATACACTTTTGTCGTATACCGAAGTTTAAATGCGTTATACGCTAAAAATTATAGCGGGAGTCAACAATATTATTTGCCAAAAAAGACTCAACCGAACTAAATAAAACTCGGTATGTGTATTAGCAGTGAGGCCTTCATTATAATAAGCCATAACAACATTTCTATGTACGGGCAGGAGTGGGGGTTATAAGGGAAGCCTGAAATTAAAAATAGCGATATTTCGTTTCCTATTGGTTTTTCCACAAATATAAACATAACAAAAGTTGTTTATTTTGTTATTTGGAGTAACTTTTGTTATATACACTTTTGTCGTATACCTAAGTATAAAGGAGTTATACGTTAAAACTTTAGCGGGCACCGCTAACGGCTGAACCGAACTTAACAAAACTCGTTATGTCAATTAGCATTAATTCTTCCATGATTATAAGTTATATTAAAATGTTTAGGTTCGAACGGGAGGGGAGTTATAAGGGAGGCCTGAAATAAAAATTCACCATATTTACATGTATAAGAAACGGGAAATATAAAAATATCGAAGACTGTGAAGAATTATCGAACAAAGAATTCTATTATTAGCAAATCACCGGCAACGACGGGTATCAATCCTAAACACTGGGATGGGTAAATGTCAAAATATTGTGCAATGTAAAGCCTGCTAAAAAATACCATCACCATTCAGCCTCAAATGAATTCCCGGGCGAAGCCGGGTATCTGAGCTAGTATATATATAAAATTGTAACCTCTGTCTGTACATTGATTTTTTTTCGCGAAATTTCACGATAACTTTTCATTTCACATGTCATAGACACCATAACTGCATTTTGTTTCTTTGGTGTCTGTTTGTTTATTTGTTTGCTACCTTTTCACGCATAAACGGCTGAACCGGATTTTATGAAACTTGGTATGTATATTACTACTAGCCCAACTTAGACTTTAGGCTATGTTAATATTCTCTGAGACGAACAGGAGTGGGGTTATGGGGGTTATGAGGGAGGACTGAAACTAAAAATAGCGATATTTCGTTTCCTATTGGTTTTTCAGTAAATATGAACATAACAAAAGTTGTTTATTTTGTTATTTAAAGTAACTTTTGTTATATATACTTTTTTGTATACCGAATTATTAACGAGATATACGCAAAAACCTATAGTGGAAGTGAACAATTTTATTTGGCACTAAAGACTCAACTAAACTAAATAAAACTCGGTATGTGTATTAGCAATAACGCTTTAATTATAATAAGGCATACCAATATTTCTAGGGAAGGGCAGGAGTGGGGGTTATAAAGAAGGGCTGAAATTAAAAATTGTGGTACTTCGTTTCCTATTGGGGTTTCGGCAAATATGAACATAGCAACAGTTGTTTATTTTGTTATTTAGAGTAACTTTTGTTATATACACTATCGTCGTATACCGAAGTATAAAGGCGTTATACGCTAAAAATTATAGCGGGAGTCCACAATTTTATTTGGCACAAAAGACTCAACCGAACTAAATAAAACTCGGTACGTGTATTAGCACTAACGCTTTCATTATAATAAGCCATACTAACATTTCTAGGAACGGGCAGGAGTGGGGGTTGTAAGGGAGGCCGGAATTTAAAAATAGCAGTATTTCGTTTTCTATTAGTTTTTCTTCAAATATGCACATGACACAAGTTGTTTATTTTGTTATTTAAAGTAACTTTTGTTATATTCTTTTTTGTCGTATAACAATGTATAACCGAGATATACCCTAAAAACTAGCGGGAGCCAACAATTTTGTTGGACACTAACGATTGAACCGAACTTAACAAAACTCGGAATGTTAGTCATTAGTCAGTCAACGATGATTTTCCGGGCATTGCTGAGTAGGTATATTATCTAGATTGCTAATACGAAAAACGTATATTATAGATAATGTTTAATTATAATAAATGCTATCCATGATTATGATTTGAATTATTATGCCAAACAGTGGAGAGGGAATGATTAGAGACTTATTTTCATTTATTCTTCAAATCTAAATTTTTTTTTCTATAGATCGCCCACGGAAAAAAATGCGCCAGATGGGAACAGCAGTTGTACACGCAGAAGCATTGCTAAAAACAAAATAGAATTTTACCGCCTCCAATGACTTCCCGAGCGAAGCCGGGTACCTCGGGTAGTATATATATATATATATATATATATATATATATATATATATTATATACACACACAATTTTGAACGGACCTCATTTTCGTCATCTCTTAGGTAAGATCGATGGACATTAGAAGAAAAATGTTGAAAATCGCGTCATGAGTACGACCTCAATAGCTGATTTCCCTTAATGGAAATCTGCTAAAATGAATCATACTATGGTTTTTCGTAGTACGACGGTAAGACAAACCAAATATACAATTGTGTCTAAATATAAAAGTTTGGTTTATTACAGAGCACCAAACATGACCTTCTCATGATGAACAAAAATATCCAATGGTACAAAGTATCAATCTTCTATAGGCTGGCAATAAATCCATTGTTGTGCAATTCTTGACTTCAAAATTAGTCAGTCACTGACGTTGGAAGCTAGAACATCGATAAATAAATGTTGTGAATATTCCTGAAAAATGTATAGTAAATACAATTTGTTCGATTGTTAGTGTGTAGGCACAAATTCAAATATTAGTTCTGACACTAGCTCAATAAATAACTCTCTCAAAACATTCTCTTGAGCAAACACAAAACATATATTGAAAAGTCCATTTACATAGCTTGGAATAAAAAGTATGGAAACAGATTTCACAATTTATCCATTACTCACATTCCCTCATTTCAGATTAAATCCATCTTTTTTTAAATAGATCATTCGTTAATTTAGTATTCAGTCGTTTTCTTCTCTACAATATAAACGTATATTTCAAACCTAACAACTTTCCTTCCAGCTTACCATGAATTTTCATTCTTCTTGGAATTATTTTTTTTATTAATTTATTTAAATGAGTTCCGCAACGCAAGCGATTTACTCATTATTCAAGTATTAAAAAAACGAAATGAAAAAAAAAAAATCAACAACAACAACGGAAAACGAGTGAACTATGGCAAACAGTGATTTTTGAAACAGGTTATTGGCGTGCCAGGGTCATTATATGAAGAAAACGATATTGTACAATATGGAAACATCAGGATAATGAACATAATATAAATGAAAATGTAACTATAGAAAGGGGGGGGGAAGAAAAATTGAATAAATAAAAAAAAATAAGGAAAAGGGATAACCAAAAAAAATATATAAAAAATAAAATTAAAGTTTATACACCCTGCTAATGTAGGAAATGAGTAAAGAGTGGTGTGTAGAAAGTGTAGATTATAGTGTGTTATATATGTTGGTGTCTTTTAGATGTTTAATGACTGAGTCTATGTATGTATCTATCAAATGAGTTAACAATTAAAAAAAAATGTTAAAGAAAAGCAATCCCTGAATCCATTAGCAATGAAACGTAGCCTCTATCACTTTGCAAAATAATGATACTTTCATTTATTAGTTGCACTAATAAAGTTATAAATTATAAATTATTGTTTTAATTAAGGTTGTATCATTTCCATAACTCATAATTAAAATATAGATTGTAGTATTAACTCTCGCCAGAATCATAAATTTTCAGTTTTTGGAGCTTCAAAATAATTCTGGTATTTTAGACTGCGATTTTTTATTAATGTCAAATTAATACTGTCAAGGCTATTGGGAACAGCTGATCTTAAGGTTACCTTCCTTTTCTACGTTGTGTGGGGCTAACGATTTTATTGCTAAATACGAGTTTGTTGCTAAATAAATTTCTATAGTCCACGCGGGAATCGAATTCGTGACTGCAGGTTTGCGTGGAGTATTAAAATCAATGCCTTTACTCATGGGGCTCGCGTATATTATTAATTTTGTTAATTGTTATAAAACAATAGTACTAGGACGTGTGTAACGACTTAAAAGTAAAAATTATTAACGATTGGATCATATCAAAATTCTTTCAAACATAAAGAAAAACATATAAAGAAATAGCCCTTTTAAAACGCTATGTTATGTTATTTATTTATGACCAATTTATGCAACTATGACTAATTGGGACGGGTTATCTATCTACTGGTTACCACCCTTTTCTAGCCAGGGTGGCACTAAGGATTTTGTCACTAAATAAATTCCTATTGCCCAGGCGGGAATCGAACTCGCCATTCTAGGTGTTCCGTGTAAGCCTAAAAAGTAAAAGCAATTTTTGTAATCTCTTTTTTAATTAGTTAAATTAATATTTTTGAATTCAATACAAATTTTTAGATGAGCTGATGCTTATCAAAATTAATATAATTTGTCTACTCTTCGATTTGTGTTGTTCGATCGTTAAACATGTGATACGTTAGTTGCGTGTAGCGGGAAATCGTCAAGAAACAGCTGTTTTGCGTCATGGTTCATCTGAGGTCGGAACTTTCAATGAGCTTTAGAGAACGCATCGGACTCTTCAAGTATTGCTAATGGGCAGCTATTCGAGCCGTGATGAGCAGGCCTATAAATATTTGAAATGAGGCTGTAAAGATAAATGTAATTGTCGCCGTCGAGAATGGACGAGTGATGCCAACATGACAGCTGTCGAAGGGGCAAGGTGTTATAGAGTTGGGGTGGTGGCGAACCTGGGTCTCTAATTGGGCCCTGGGACTAGGACAGGCCTAGAGTAACCTCCCCAAGGGGTTTACGAGGGAAGACGACACCGCCGCAGGTTATGTAAGGACTCTACGGGACTTTCTCCTCCCGGCGGGATAATTGAGATTTATGTTGGCAGCCCTTTCATCCCCTCCTGCATAGCAATCGCGGCCACCCTCTTGGTCATTCTCCCAGGACGGGGAAGAGCTCTTGGTGGTCATCAGGAGAGATAGACAGGAAGTGAGCCGCTTGTTAGCGGGCTAACTGTATCCTATTCGTTAGCGTGATACCTTGTTCGGAAATGGACAGTAGAATCATCAGATGAAGTTGGCGACACTAATACTTATTAGCCGATGATGAACGTATTTTGAAACGGTCAGTGTTCATTAATTTCCAAAATGAACTCATTCCGTGGAAGATTTATAACAGTTATTTAATCATCTTGGAGAATTGACTGCTTCAATAGCACCTTCTGATATATTGATCCCGATATCGGAAAGAGATTTGCTTTTCATTTAGAATGTAGCATACTTAATTACGTTAATGGTGGATTATTTTAATTGCCTCATTTGTTAATAGTTCGTTTAAGGTTGGCTAATGAACAAATAGATGTCAGGTACTCTAGTAATACTAGAGAGTTACTCCTATTTTATTCATTTTCAGGCATGACTAAACTCCACCCTAATCAAGCAATTTTTACACACTTGTTATATACGTTCGATTGAAGGATGCTGATTAATATTAAGAAAAACAGTAATGCCGAATTACATTTATTTTACTCAGATATTATTTTTACTTCAAAGTATTACCTCACTAAGTGTTCCGGTTCAAAAGCACGTCAAGAAATGAAATGTGTTTATTACCATTAAACGTTATCATAACATAATAGGATACGACATTTGTTTTTCTATAAACAATTTTCTAATATTATATCGTCTTTAGAAATTATCGGAATTACATTTATACTTATATAAACATTCGCTAAAAAATTAGGTCAATCAGTATAAAATTCATCAATTTTAATAATTATACACAATAAACTAGTATCATTAATAATTTTAATACAACTTTAAAATATACATTATTTTATTTGTTTGCATACAAATTTATTAAAGAATAACAAGCTTCATAAATTATGAGAAACTTGTCCCACCTTATAGAGACAATGTACCTTATCACAAATTATATTAAACCGATATTTATGACATATATGTAGTAATTGTTTTTAATAGTAGAACATTTTTGAAAATCTTTTTCTTGTGTATAAGAACATCCGACATTCCTGAAGTTTTTTAATTTATTTTTAAGCAAATAGTATTTTATAGTAGATTTGATGCATTCGGGCAGAGTGTTAAAGAGTTTTACTCCTGAAAATGATATGCTTTTCTCGAAATATTTATGTTTGTGGTGGGGGCTTGGAATATATTCATGTATTTTGTTTTCTGATTATGTATTATGCTATTTTTGTAAAACAAGTTCATGTTTTGTTTCACAAGATATAGTTTGGTACATATATATTGAGGGAACCGACATTATTTTTGTCTCCTTAGAAAATGGACGACAGGAACCTCTCAAATTTCTGTTGTTTATAAACACCCCAATGCATAACACCATAAGTTAACTTAACAACATATGTTAGCTGTATTCTTTACACAGAGTGCTTAAAAAAAGTAGAAATAGAGAGTTGTGGGTGTTAAGACAGAAATTGGTCATTTTAACAAATATTTTAGCACATTTCCCTTAAGGGATATCAGCTATTGAGGTCGTACCCATGTTGCGATTTACGAAAAAAAAATTCAAATGTCCATCGATCCTACAGGAGATAACGAAAATGAGGTCCGTTCAAAACTGTGTGTGTGTATATATATATATATATATATATATATATATATATATATATATATATATATATATTTGTCTGTTACCGCTCTAACGGTCACAATTATTGTTTAATCGTTACCAAACTCGATATTTAGCCGTTTTGTGTAAAAATAAAGATCAAGTTCATTACGGCTGAAATCGGACCAGAGGGAGGGGGAAATTAGAGGGGAGGAATTTCGAAAATTCGAAATATCTCTGTTTCTATTGCTAATTAAATTTACTATAGACATTGTTATATATGTGTTTTCCTTATATTGAGTAATAATCGATTTTTTAGTTTTGCGCTTTCAGTAAACCCCCACTCCTACTAGTGTCATATAATAATAATAAGCTGTTGTATCATGAATCACTGCAATACAAGGCTAAATACCAAATACAGTTTCAATTGAACTTTTACTTTGTGAGATATTTGCAAATGAATTCTGTCACCCCTTCCCCCTTCTTTTGAATTACTAAAATTTGAGTGATTGAGAAAAAAAAATTATTATTATGTTATTATGATTCATTACAAATTACAGCACTAGCTTTATTAAAATGTTTTCTATAAACTTAATTTGTTATATTCAGATATATTTCGCTAATTGTTTGTCTTTCCGGTCTATCTATCTATTCAGCGCTAAGAGGTTGGCTGGCCTGATTGTTTACATTTCAGCCGCTTTACTGAGTAGAGTAGTTGTAGAGATTATTAGCTTGTATTGTAAATTGACTGAAAGATTACCGTTCGTATTTATTCACCTGTATATATATTTATGTATTGTAAACTTTCGCGTGGGAAATCTGCTTAGTTTACACTGCCCCTGGGTGACACAGCACCAGCGAATAATAAAGGCCGCATACAACTTTCTTTGACAAGAAATGAGATTATTACTGATCATTCATGCTAAACAGCGCCAAAGGAGGTGGGGATGTAGAGTCTTTCCGAATTTCTTGATGTGTTGGGAATGTTGTTATAAAAGTTAAAGAATATTGGCTACTTTGCATACAACTCTAAAAGGCAGGCAAGAAAGAGATGGGTGCCTTGACTTGACAGGTCTTCAGAGGACAGTGGTTCCAAGGCAAACAAACTGTGTGCCTCTACATTAGCCTAAAGGAACTACCACCGAGTCCAGTTTAAAAGCACTATATCGATTTGTGCCTCACGCCGTACTTCAACAGTTGGTTTTAATTTTTTTTTTTGTATTCGTCCCTAATGCCTAATGGTGAGAAAATTGTTTGCTTGACACTTTAACATTTTTTATATAAACATATATGAGTTTAATGCCAAGGAATGCACTCCCCAGGAAGGGGGGAAGGGAACCGGAAATAACAAATAACCCAGAGGAATGCCATTCAGTAATATGGATACGTCTCAGTTATCACAACAAGTTTATTATTACTACAGCTAATTCGTATTCGTATGCTAATTACTCTGAATATTATATTTTTTTTTAACATAAGTATATTCATAATTATTCCTAATTGCAAAATTTACGAGCTGTAAATCATTTATACGTGTTTATTTTGCATTCAAAAAGTCTAATTGTGCATATATCATCTTGAGAAAATGTTTCTAGATTAAGAAATTCGAATGTTAATTCTATAACGGAATTTTTATCTTTCTGCTTCATCATTTTATTATTCTAATGTACTAGTTAAAATGTTCTGGGAGGAGTAATATTCTTTGATATCAATTCTTTTGTTAGTGGCTTTTCTTTCTGAAAGCCACACTAGTGTTTGCCATCTTTGTCTTATTAAGGAAGAAGAATGGGGTTTTCATTTTCGCCATGAGGTGGAAATGAAATGAAGGGAAAAGACCGAACAAAAAAATAATTCCTATATCAGATGCTTTCTTTAATGAAATGTTTCTTTGCACGAATACTGAAATAATCAACCGATTCATATCTCAATAAATGCCAATAAGCCAATGTAATTACACACCCTCATCACATTAAAACTGCAACCACTAATATAAATGAACCTCGAAATTATATTTCAAAATTGAACATTAATAATACTTAAATTGATTCTCCAGACAGTCTTATTAGTCAATCCCTATATTCTAATATTTCAAATGCTTCCACAAGATCAAGAGACAAAGTTTGAGTTTCAGTCAATACTTGACTTTGGCCTGATTACGTCGAAAACCGAGGAACTTCCGTGTAGTAAAATTAAGTTCGTCTTTCCTATAACGTGCAGTACATATCTTTGATGGTTGATTTCTTAAGTGAAATATATGTGTGTGTCATAAAGGGGGTATTTATATTTGTGGCTAATAGTTCTGAAAATTTTAAATTTTTATTAGCTCGTTACGATATTCTCCATGCGAGCAGCATATAGTATACATAGCTTATCTATCATAATATAGTAGATATATCAGATAAAATATCATCTCGACTTCAAAAATTGATTTTTTGGACGTATCCCGCCAAGACGCTTTCTCTGAAATAAGAGAACTCGTAATTCATGATTGGAATAATTTATGGTATAACTCTGTCAGTAAACGTTGAGAAATCAAACCGAATACACTCAACTGGACTTTAAGTAATAGACAGTCTAGAAAGAGAAGAAATTGTATTTACACGCCTACGCACAGGACACACTAAACTAACACATTCATATCTAATGAGCAGGGAAGATGAACCTATATGTCGCTACTGCAACAGGGCGTTGACTGTAAAACATATCATTAACTGATTGCATCAAGTAATAACGTACTACTAAAAAGAAATAAATAAAGCCTTTATTTGTACATGCATTTCAGATCGTGATGATACAGTACATTTTTCTTTTAGCAGATTTCCCTTAAGGGAAATCAGCTATTGAGGTCGTACTCATGACGCGAGTTTCGAAAAATTTCTTCAAATGTCCATCGATCCTACCCAGGAGATGACGAAAATGAGGTCCGTTCAAAATTTTATATATATATATATATATATATATATATATATATATATATTTGTCTGTTAACCCTCTAGCGGTCGCAATTTTTGTTTGATCGTTACCAAACTCGGAATTTAATCGTTTTATGTAAAAAGGAAGATCAAGTTCGTTAATGGCTGAAATCGGACCAGTGGGAGGGGGGGTTTAAAGGGGGGATTTTCGGAAAATTCGAAATATCTCCGTTACTATGCGTCGGATCGAAAAATTGTATAAAATTAATCTTATTGCAAATTAAATTTACTATAAATATTGGTCTATACATATATTCTGCAGCTTGAATATTAACCGAGATATTTGCATTTGTATTCTGCATTGGTCGGCAGGAGTGAGCTGTTTGGTACTTTCCGAACAGAGCTCTGGCGACCGTTTTCGTAACTATTCGTCCCTCGTGTATAAGTTTAGT
Source organism: Riptortus pedestris (assembly GCA_019009955.1). NCBI lineage: Eukaryota > Metazoa > Arthropoda > Insecta > Hemiptera > Alydidae > Riptortus > Riptortus pedestris. Next base: position 122,691,770 of record CM032229.1, on the reverse strand, counting down.
GATCCCTTAATACTTACTACACTTGTTATTGGACAGATTTCTCTATTGTAAAACTTCACGTGGGAAATCTGCTTAGTTTACGCAGCCCCTACGTGACGGACTTTTTTTTAATTTGAATAATTCTAGTACAAATTCAATTTAAAGTTGAGGTATTTTGAGTTCTTTTTGATTTTTCTTGTGCGAAGATCTGCTAATTTATTTCAGGTTCAATCCTGGAACAATAGTGTTCTTCTCCAAGTCTTTTCCATTCTCTTCTTTGTTCAGCAAGTCTCTGCCATGTTGCCCCGCCACATGTAGTCCTCATCTCCAAGTTCCATGGAGTAGTTGGTCTTCCTCCCTTACTCTTGTAGTTCCAAGGGTAATCCAATTGATAATATGGGGGGGGGGAAGTCCAGTTGATAATATTTTTAGACCATTTATCTTTATTCTCCCTCACCAGGTGGCCTGGCCATGTCCATTTTCTCTTATTTATGATCCACGCAATGCCAGGGAATTTAGTTTTTCTGTAATCCACTTCCTGGACTTTTTATCTCTCTTGGTGATCAAACTACACAACGTACTAGAGGCCCAGAAATTTATGCCAACTACTAGCCCCGGCAGTAGCCAATTTATGGATGATGTTTTTAAGTATTTAATAAATATTGGATTATTTGATGAAATATAAAAGCTATTAGTTATTATTTTGTAAAATTATGTATAGTAAGTATGTACTGTACTTGTGGAAAATAATATTTACCTCCATCCAGTTTATCTCATTTCGTTATTATGTTGTAAATTTATTAACCATTTATATTTAATTTTGTCCATTGTTTTATTATGTACATTTGTAATATTGAATTATGTATGGGGCTCAGGTTAGCCATGTGAGTTAAAGCGTTGACTATAATCTCCCATGGTAAACCAAGAGAGGCGAGTTCGATTCTCGCCTGGATAAAGGAAATTATTTAGTGACGAAATCAATTAAATAAAATTCTAAGTCCCTCCCTGGCTAGAAACGGGTGGCAACCTGTAGATAACCCGTCCCAATTAGCCTTAGTTGCAAAAAGTGAATGTTAATAAATAATAATAATAATTTTGTATTTTCGCCATTTGTAGCGGTATCTCAAGTAAATATTTTTAATAAAATACATACGAACATCGTGGTGTAACTATGTCAGACTAATTCAAATTGTGTATTTTTCGTTTGTGCTGTATACGCGTTTCTGTTAGACCTTGCCTAGCGGACACACAGCGCTTATTCCTTTCACGTCCAAGTGAGACTTAATAGCATCCAAGGCATCAGGGAAATGCAGAACGTCATAAAGAGGGAATTCCACTCGATGATAGGCACTAGTATATATTTGCATATTACAAATTATTGCACATCCAGTTGAGCTTGACTGACATAGGGTCTTGTACATGTTGACTTGTACAAAAGGAGTTGGTTTTAGCAGATTTTCCTTATGGAAAATCAGCTATTGAGGTCGTACTCATGACGGAATTTTCGAATTTTTTTTTTCAAATGTCCATCGATCCTACCTAGTAGATGACGAAAATGAGGTCCGTTCAAAACTGTATATATATATATATATATATATATATATATATATATACTAGCAAAGGTACCCGGCTTCGCCCGGGAATTCATTTGAGGCTGAATGTAGATGGTATATTTTTGGCAAGGCTTTACTTTCCACAATATTTTTTTTATTTCCTTGTTCCAGTGTTTAGAATTTATACCCGTCGTTACTGTGGATTTGTTAATAATAAAATTATTTGTTATTTAAGACTTCATTGTCCTAAATATTTTTATATTTCCCGTCCTCTGTGTATATAGTTTTTTTTTTATAAAGTGATGGACCATATAATTCATAATCCTAGAATGTATTCTATCTTCCAAACCATGTATGAATAAGTTTCTTTCCCTTCATGCGGTACAATGTCCAACGGTGACAGCTGTTTTAGGTACGTCATAGCCTCTATTAAAACACTCTTTCATAAGTCTCGATTGTAAACTGTGTGTTCATATTGGTTTTCAGTAAAGTATATCATAGTACATTAACGGAGCTGAGTTAATAAATACCAGAAATACCTGAGTGCACCTCCCTAGCGTTTATTCTAGTAACTTACTTATTTATGATAATTAAAGAAATTCACATTCCTGAGAATAATAATACATTGCTATAAGCATCAATTAACATGTAAACATAGACCAATATGAGGTCGGAAGGGAAGCGGCAGAACTGATAGGACAAAGGAAGTAGCTCGACACTTACATAGCCTCAGTGCTGCCAACTTGCAATGCATTTTGGATAGCTATCCTCTAATACATTCAAATATATTAAAAAATCATATTACATTATCTTCACAATTCTAAAACTGTTTCAAATATTTTTCACGTTTTAATTAAATAATGTATTAAATACACTTAGAGAAGGGTGGGGGCAGTATACCTTATTTGGTGCAAACTGTTACTGGCGTTAAAAAATAACATAGTTTTGAATTATTAAGGATAAAATTCTAACATGGATTTGAATTAACTTATCCAGGTGAGATACCTGGGTAGTTCATAGTGGAATGTATTGTTGAGCATATCAATATTTCTAAGCAAATTACTTGCTTCATACCTTATTTTACAAAAAAAATAATTATAAAACAAAATTTACTCTAATTAAAAAAGTAAACAACTTATGTTATGTGCACAATTGCCAAAAACCAAATAGACGATGAAATATCGCGAATTTTTATTTCAGGCCTCCCGCATAACCCCCATTCCCCTTGGAACCTAAAATTTTTAGTATAGCTTATAATCATGGAGGATTTAATGCTAATTTACATACCGAGTGTTGTTAAGTTCGGTTCTACCGCTAGTGCCCAATAAAATAGTTGCCCCCGCTTTAGTTTTTAGCGTATATCTCGTTTATACTTTGTTATAAAAGAAAAAGGTATATAACAAAAGTTACTCTAAATAACAAAATAAACAACTTTTGTTGTGTTCATATTTGCCAAGAAACCAATACAAAACGAAATATCGCTATTTATAATTTCTGGCATCCCTCATAACCCCCACTCTTGCCCGTCCCTAGAAATGTTGGTATGGCTTGTTATAATGAAAGCGTTAGTGCTATTACATATGCCGAGTTTTATTTATTTCGGTTGGATCTTTTGTCCCAAATAAAATTGTTCACTTCCGCTATAGGTTTTAGCGTATATCTCGTTTATAATTCGGTATACGAAAAAAGTGTATATAACAAAAGTTACTCTAAATAACATAATAAACAACTTTGGTTATGTTCATATTTGCCGAAAAACTAATAGGAAACGAAATATCGCTATTTTTAATTTCTGGCTTCCCTTATAACCCCCACTCCTGTTCGTCTCAGAGAATTTTAATATAGCCTAAAGTCTAAGTTGGGTTAGTCGTAATATACATACCAAGTTTCATAAAATTCGGTTCAGCCGTTTATGCGTGAAAAGGTAACAAACAAACAAACAAATAAACAAATAAACAAACAAACAAACAAACAAACAAACAAACAGACACCAAAGAAACAAAATGCAGTTATGGTGTCTATGACATGTGAAACGAAAAGTTATCGTGAAATTTCGGGGAAAAAATCAATGTACAGACAGAGGTTACAATTTTATATATATATAGATATATATATATATATATATATATATATATATATATATATATATATAAAACGGCTGAAATCGGAACAGTGGGAGGGGGGTTTTAGAGGGGGAGAATTTTGAAAATTCGAAATATCTCCGTTATTATAAATCGAATCGAAAAAGTGTATAGAATCAATGTTATTAAAAATTACATGTACTATAAATACTTTTATGTAAATTTATTCTCTATCTTGAATATTAACCGAGATATTTGCATTTTCCAGTTTTCAGCATTTTGTAAACCCCCACTTCTACTAGTGTTACATAAACAATACTTTGTTATATAATAAATCATATTAATTGAAGCTTAAATACAAAACATTGTTTTCATTGAACTATTACTATGTGTGATATATACAAATAAGTTCTGTTGACCTCTCCTCCTCCTCCTCCTTCTATTGTTTTTGGATTACTAAAATTAGAGTGATTAAGTTAAAACAGATTCAGATTCATTACAAATTACTAGCTAGCTTTATAGTTTTCAATAAAAATTAATATATTATATTCAGATATATTTCATTAATTGTTTGTCTTTCCGCGCTATCTATGCAGCGCTTCGAGGCTGGCTGGCCTGTTTTGTTTACAATTCAGCCGCTTTCCGTTGTAGAGATTATTAACTTGTATTGTATGTTTACTGAGCATTCACGGTAGTGTTACCTGTATATATATATATATATATATATATATATATATATATATATATATATTTATCTATTGTAAACCATCGCGTGGGAAATCTGCTTAGTTTATGCAGCCCCTGCGTGACGGACTATTTGTTTTTAACATTAAATTGTTAATACCAACTATCGATAACAATTAAGAATATATGTATTAAAATTTTCAAAGTGACTTATGGGGTATGAATGCTATATGTCTTTTTGTCAGTAAAGTGCACTGACGGGAAGAAACAAATTATTAGCTAGTGAGCCAGGCTTGGGCGGTGATAGGAAGACAGAAGATCCTCCAATATACCTGCAGTGCTGTCCACACCCCCTCCTCTTCCTTTATATAGGATATTTATCGCCTTCTTCTATGGTCACTCCTTCTATAGCTCCTTTATTCCATGTTTAGCCCGAATCCCACATCAATGGCCATTGTCCACAGAACTTTCTTAAAGCACATAAATTCTAGAGTTTAGTACCCCGTTGATGTCCTAATTCGTTCAGCTCCGCTGTCGTTACGGTATCATATCCTCCAGCATGAAAACCTTGGGGGCTGGAAATTTATTAATGTTAGTCGAGTGGTAACTTTTTTTTTTTTTCAGTTTTAATATATATTATTTTACAGCTTTGAAATGCGCTTGAGTAAATTTGGGGTAAACCATTTTAAAAATAATTATATGTAATTCTTCATCAATATTTAATATATTTGAGGCAGACTGAACTAAAAAGGCCTAAAAAAATTAATTCGATATTCTAATTATTCTTCAGCTGTAGATCATGTTCATGTCATCTGTATGTATTATAAAGTATAGAAAGTCCGTCAAGCAGGGGCTGCGTGGAGTAAGCAGATTTCCCACGTGCGTAACGTATTTGCATTTATCTGTGTGTTCAGTGAGAAATATATTTCGTATTTAGGCTTCAAATAAAGTGCTTCATATTATAACTGTTTATTGTTTATATAACATGAGTCGGAGTGGGGGTTTACTGAAAGCGGAAAACTAATAAATGCACACATCTCTGTTAATAATGAAGATAAAGAAAAAAAAATACAACAACATTTTTAGAACGTTACATTTGCAATAAGATTGGTTCTATACAATGTTTCAATCCGACGCATAATAACGAAGATATTAATAATTTTCCAAATTCTCCCCCTTTAAATCCCCCCTCCTCCTGGTCCAATTTCAGCCATTAACGAACTTGATATTTCTTTTTGCATAAAACGATTATATGTCAAGTTTGGTAACGATAAAAAAAATGTATGACCTCTAGAGCGGTAAGAGACAAATATATATATATATATATATATATATATATATATATATATATATATATATATATATATATATATACACACGCATACACAGTTTTGAAAGAACGGATGGGAGTATATTTCGTGACAAACTGATAATTTTATTGAGACAAAACAGCTAATCTAATAGATTATTATCGGCGTAAAATGAGGAATACTGTAGAAAATATAGAGCATTTTCAGATAAATCCACTACAATTAACGTCCACTTTTTGCAACTTAGGCTAATTGGGACGGGTTGTCTACAGGTTACCAGGATCTAGTCCGGGTGGGACTTAGAATTTCATTTAATAAATTCCTTCACTAAATAAATTCTTTTGCCTTGGTGGGAATCGAACTCGCCACTCTAGGTTTACCATGTGAGATTAAGGTCAACGCTAACCTGAGCCAAATTTAACTATTTTAAATCTCAATAGTATCACGTATAATACATTCGAAGTGTAGAATTTGAATGTGCAGTCGTTGGGAAAAAAAAAAAAACTTTATTAATGATGACACCTTTGGTGGATCAAAATATGACATGACTCAAGAGTACCGTCTATTAAATTAAAAATGATTAACGTTTATTCGGAGAGCTGATAGGGTAGGTTTGCCAATTCCAAAAATGCCAGAGAAGACTGATTTTATAATATAATATCCTCTGACTGTATTTTCAAGAGTAATAACAGAACTAGGCTTACTTATTTCATGGACTAATTGAATACGTCACTACATTTATCAAATTAGTAGTCAGTCAATAAGACTTCACCTGACACATCAGATAAATTCCATATGCTAATGTTTCTCGGCCCGAGACAGTTCACGGATAGCACAGCTAATTCCAGATCGACGTGTAGCCCCGATACCGACTCCGAGCACAATTCGTTAAGTCCGATGAATTAAAAAAAAAGGGCGTAGTTGATGATTGATGACAAGGCGGGCAGAAAATTATAACGGTTAGATTGATAGGATATAATTAGTGTAGACCGTCATCCGTCAGCAGCTGTCCATTAGAAGGGCTCGCCGTAAGGAGATCATGGGGATCTAGGCGCAGTTATGGAGTACGACTGGAGGATATGGTGAAGGAATGCCTGTTCATTGGTAGAAACACGGAGGTTCAGTATTAGCAGATTTCCCTTAGGGGAAATCAGCTATTGAGGTCGTACATATGACGCGATTTTCGAAGTTATTCTTCAAATGTCCATCAATCCTACCCAGGAGACGACGAAAATGAGGTCCGTTCAAAACTGGCTATATATATATATATGTATATATATATATATATATATATATATATATATATATATATATATATTTGCCTGAAACCGCTCTGGCGGTCGCAAATTTTGTTTAATCGCCACCAAACAGTTTCATGTAAAAAGAAAGATCAAGCTCGTTAACGACTCAAATCGGACCAGTGAGAGGAGGGTTTAGAGGGGGGAGGAATTTCGAAATATCTCTGTTACTATATGTCGGATCGAAAAATTGTATAAAACCAATCTTATTGCAAATTAAATTTACTATAAATATTGTTATATAAATTTATTCTCTATCTTGAATTTTAACCGAGATATTTGCATTTTTATTAATTGTAACGTACGAAATGAGATGGGCTATCTTCGGGTCTAGTCGTGAGTTTCCGTCAAAAGCTAGTTCGGCCATTTCTGTAACTTTTCGTCACCCGTATGGAGATTTCTCTGTTGTTTAATTTTACGTGGGAAATCTGCTTAGTTTACGCAGCCCCTGCGTGACGGAAGTTTTTCAGCCATATTGCTCTCTATGGTCCAGATAACACAATACCTATGCTGTATGCAGATGTTTATTGACAGGTGGTCTGTCTGATTTTCGAAATTAGTGACATTCTTTACACATAATATTATAAACTTAGTCTTGTGAATTGAGGAATGTACAGTGTTACCATCCGTGCCAAAAAGCTTGTGTGGTAAATTTCATTCCCTAACATTTGGACTTTTTCAAAGGCCGTCAAAGTCAGAACAAATGTGGTTAAGGAGGTTTTAAGCAATTTACTAACATGAATTTTACTATGTGTGAAGAGTTTTACTTATTAACCCCCCAGAACTCGTGCCGTGAGCAAAATACTAACTCCCCGAAGAAAAAAGGTATATCTATTATTATACGGCTTTGGCGATAGTGTTTCTCTAGCTACTCCTTGAAGCCTTCTCTTACCACCCTCTGTGACTCCAAATCATAAGTATCAGCTGACAGTCGCCAGGTTAATCAGCCAGAGTAGTTAAGTGTGTGTGTTTTTCTCACAGTGCGAGTTCTGGCGCAACGTTTTTTTGGTACGTCAAAAAGCCAATGTATGTCATTCTTGTGTAGAACCAAATTTTAATTAGTTAGGTAGCTCTTTAAATTGCTTGACTTAATGTTTCTCCAAAACAGAATACCTGTACAATAAATTTTGAATAATACTATTATTTTATATTAGTATTGATGTATATAATAAATAAAAAATTGTTTTGTTGAAAATATTTTATATACAAATTTCTTTTGAGGGAAATAGGTGGTTTGAGAAAAAGTCTCACGCACGAGTTCTCTGGTCATTCATTTTGGCGCGAGTTCTGGAGGCTAAAACTATATTTTTCAGCCATATACGTTTTAGGAAATGAAATTATTATTGAACCCGATTCCACACATATGTGTGTGAGAGAGCGCCCACGCGTGTCCGTTAGCTTTCTAGCGGTCACAATTGTTGTTTGATCGTCACGAAACTTTTGTTTATTAAACGTTTTATGTCAAAATAAAGATGAAGTTTATTAATGGCTGAAATCGGACCAATGGGAGGGGGGGGGAGGTTAGAGTGGGGACTTTAGAATATCTCCGTTATTATACGCCTGATCGAAAAATTGTATAGAATCAATTTTATTGCAAACTAAATGTACTAGAAATAATGTCATACATACTTTTTTTTTCACTATCTCGATTATTAATCTCTATACTTTAAATTTTAGCGTTCAGTATAAACTCGTGTCATATTAACCAATAAGCTGTTACATCATGAACCACTTTATTCGAAGCTTAAATACTAAATATTCCAGATATATCACGAAATATTGTGTTGGAGAGAGAAAAAGACGTCCGATTCTTCACAAATTTTTATTTCAGCGCTAAGCGCTTTCGAAGACTATTGTCTCCATCTTCAGAGCGTTCGGGGACACGGAAGTGACGGCAGGAGACCAAAAAGAAAAGAAACAATCCGAGGAATAAAAATAAACTTCTATATTAAAATAATCTTATAAATTGAATTACTAATAATGATAAACGCAGAAAAATATGTCTTCCGTTCTCTCAGCGACAGCACACAGTGACCAACAATGACAATAGTCTTCGAAAGCGCTTAGCGCTGAAATAAAAATTTGTGAAGAATTGGACGTCTTTTTCTCTCTCCAAGTGCACAATTTTCTACACTTCCAACAATACTGCTGTGAAACCAAATATTGCCTTCGTTGAACTTATTCATATGAGATACATGCAAATACGTAAAGGTCATCAATTAAGATTTTCCACTCTTGACTTGAACAAGTTAATTTGATCTATACATACTCTAGATTTAACCGTTTCATTCAACTCTAATGTTCATATTTGTTAATTGAAATCGGACGTGGTGGTTGGGTTTGGGATGGCGGTTCGAAATTCAAAAAATTGTCGTTATATATAGAAATAGAGAGTGTATGCGAAATAAGAACAGAAGTGTTTCATACCAGCACGAGGGATTTTTTTTTTACTCTCGTTCAACTGCAATTGAATTAAAAGTTAAGTTACATTCACCGATGAACTAAGTAACAGATGATTCTGTTGCGATGCATGTCATCCAGGTAGAGCGATTGACGAAAATCTTACCAATGGAACTCCTACATTGACGAATATTTGACGTGGGTCTCTTTAACAAGATCTGTCGCTGGAAGATAGCGTCATTCCCAACTAATACATTATTCAAGTAGTCTCCCTCTGGAGAAGATAGGTTAATTGTCGCTCTATTTTTACAAGGTGCTTTCCCCTTTTATCTGCCGCCTTCTAAATCAACACCCACACGTCCAAAACACACTGAAAGTATCGCCGGTTAATGGAGGCGTCTGACTTGCCTTCATTTAGTCTCTCCCAACACTCAAACCCCTTTCAATTACTTTCACACAACCGTGTTGTTGAATCCCAACACGAGGCGGCACAGAAATAGCAATGGGTGCCAAAAGATTCTTGAGTAAATATTAGTTTAAAAAAAATAAAAGGGGCAATAACAAATTAAATTAAAGTTTAAGAGTGGTTATACTACATTTTGAAGTTTAATTGATTCCAGCCAAATGCTAGGTCTGAATTATGTTCTTGCTTAAGGTAGGTTCTTTAGAGTGCATTAAACTTTGACTGACAACGCGTTGCCTTTGAGCACTAGACATGCTGTCGAAATTTTTTGCTAATTAAAATACATTTTATTTTTATATCTATGTAGAATAAATATTTGAGTATGGATTCCCTGTTACGTGGCCATAATTTATACCTGAATTTGGCGCCGGTTTTGCGATCTAAGAACCAACTAGCCCTCCCCCTATCGGCCGCCCTGCTGAACCCTTCATTCTTCTTCGGATCTTGTTTGTGAGAGGTCAGCCAATTGTGTTAGCTCAGTACCCAGGCATCCATCTTGTTTCGGGTGTTCGGAGGGACCATCTCTCGTTCTGTGGGAATCCGTTTCCCTTTACGATAAAAAGCTGAATTCTCCCGGTTCTACAATATGTCCAAATTACCTAGTTCATACTTTTCCAGCGAGTTAAGGAGGTGATTCCTGTGAGTTACCTTATTTCCTTAAGACTTGCTTTCCTTCCCATTCCTCTTTTTTTTTCTCTACCTTCAGTGCCGTTTCTCTTATTGTAAATTGTTCAAAGGAAAAACGGATTTACTATAACATTTGTTATTTATATGTTCATGTAATTATGTAGAGTGTCATGCGAATATATAGTGTGATAATATGTTTAACTCTCGACTTGAACATGTTAATTTGATCTACACCATACTCTAGATTTTATCGTTTCATTCAACTCTAATGTTATTTAAATATTTCATATTAACGTTTTAATAATTTCTTAAATTTTTTTTACACCTCTGTGGTCGGTCTGGCAGTTTACTCGTTTATCCACTAGGGCCTAATCTTCCAAATGCAAAACAATAATAATTATGCAATACAATTAATGATTCAGTTTATAACATTGTAACGAATAAAAATATCAATAGTTTCGTTAATATTAAAAGCTAATTCTCTTTTTTAATTTAGAATGTTGTATAAAGAAAATTCTCTGTGAATATAACTTTTATTTACAGTTTAGTCTAGAGTTGTTTCTTTTTGTTAACATTTGTTTCTAACATATTAATCAAAACCTCAGTGGAACTTTGAAACATATTACTCCGTCAACTGTCATTTGTTATCTCAATATTTTAACATAGTTGAAAGTAATAACATTATTTAAATTAAAACTTTTATATTATTTATAAGAAGCATGTTTTATAAAAATATATTTACATTTACCTAATATTATTTTGTATCTTCATAGTTAAATAAGAAATGTATATCATTCAAAAACTTTATAACATGAATTCTTGAATAAAATAACTATTTACGATTAAATAAGATAATAAAATTCAAAATTAAAGTCAATGTCACGTTTAAACCAATAATACAATTGGAAACTAAGATATTTGATATTGATTTAAATCTTACCTCAAACAAAATTATTAATAAATCAATAGTCAAGTATCAAAAATTATTAATAAAAGTCCGTCACGCAGGGGCTGCGTATACTAAGCAGATTTCCCACGTGAAGTTATACAATAGAGAAATCTCCATACGAGAGCCGAACAGTTACGGCCGAACTAGCTTTTGGCGGGAAACTCTCGTCCGTTATCGGTCCACATTTTATAAAAATCCAAATATCACGGTTAATGTTCAAGATAGAGAATAAATGTATAGATGTATAGAACAATGTTTATAGTAAATGTAATTTGCAATAAGATTGGTTCTATATAATTTTTTGATCCGACGTATGGTAACGGAGATATTTCGAAAATCGCCCTCTAAACCCCCCCCTCCCCCTGGCACGATTTTAGCCGTTAACGAACTTGATCTTTCTTTTTACATAAAACAACTAAATATCGAGTTTGGTAACGATTAAACAATAATTGCGACCGCTAAAGCGGTAACAAACAAATATAGGTAGATAGGTAGATGGATAGATATACAGTTTTGAACGGACCTGATTTTCGTCATCTCCTGGGTAGGATCGATGGGCATTTGAAGAAAAATTTCGAAAATAGCGTCATGAGTACGACCTCAATAGCTAAAAAAACATGTGAACCGAAATATACCATTCGGAAGAAAACAGGTAAAGGAAGATATTAGTGACTGCTGTGAGTTGAGCTGAGCAATCCTCATCTCGTACGGCCCCCGAAATAAGAGGTAGAATTTCGGAATGTCTTGCATTTCGCAAGTGCGTCCAACCTGAGGTACTCAGCATCAAAGTGTTAAATGCTTTTTCTCTTGTTACTTCTCCTGATTTTAAACCTAGCTTTCTTCATGATTTATGCCAACAATCACAGAAGACAGTTGTATATAATAAATGGAGGATAATATGAAATGAATATTAGGAGAATGTTTTCCATATTTCAATATGCATTTAAATATACCCATTTTAAAAGATATAATTAACTGGTATTCATGAGTTTTTCAAAAGAAAATATTATAACTCGTGGTCACAGGGTAATAAATTGTAGAAATACAATTCACTTTATTTAACTATACATGTTTACTTTTATTTAACTATACTTCAACACTTAATCAGGAGTACACTCATTAAACCAAAGTCAGTCCATGGCCTAGAGAGCCAAGCTTCACCTATCGTCGTGCTAGGAAGACACAACCTGGTACCTAATACTACCATAAACAGATACGTGATTTCAAACTATACAACTACACTATACCTTTATAATCGATGTTAGTACTATATTATATTCCCTGACTAAGTAGCGCCAATATTTCAAACTAAATTAACAATGTATCCAAATGATTAAATTATTAAAGCATTTTATTTGAGAAGGATGTGCATATAATCGAAGAGATACTTAGTATCGATAACCTAAGAAAAACTACACAAGATTTACTGCTTCATCACGTCAGCATGCAATAGTCTGGAATCTATAAGTGCTGATAGACCACACTCCAGTTAAATTTAACATTAAGACGGAAAAGGGTTTATACCCGTAGAATGATCTTAGTTATCTTTTATGTACTATATTTTACTTTTTATACTATATTGCATTTTTTTTTGGTTTCAGTATTGTCACATTATTGTTGATCTCAAGAACTTGGATTTAATTATTTATTTAAAAAAACAGTATTGTTATTTGTTTATTTAATTTGTACATGATGTAAATATTTAAGAAATAAGTAAATATTCTATTCTATTCTTTTCTATTTGAGAAGGAGATTGAAAAAGGTGATTAATGATAGTTTTTTTGTTCACGCCCTTTTTTTCTATTATAATATATATTTATATTGTTGCGAAAATTAAATACAGAAGGATTAGCAGATAGAGTCGCGTATTTGGGAAGTGCGATGTAAATCAAAGAAGCCGACAGGGGATCTAGCCTCTACTAGACCCGTGTTGTGCCGTGACTGTAAGTAACAGTTTAGTGCCGTGTTTAGACATTGCAGTGCCGCGAAGTAAAAGACAGTGCATTGCAGTCTTTTGGAGTACTTCAGAGACCGTGAGTGAATTATTGGACTGTGTAATCTGAAGAACAATGACGCTACCAGTTTATACTGTGAGTAGTAATTAAGAATTAATTACCAAGTGTATTGTGCATTGTGAAATAAATTGTGCAGTGATAGAAACTGTGAAACTTGTGAGTATTTAATTTTGCAATCCAAAAGAACTCTTCTTAACAACGTTTATTACTGGTTTTGTAATAAAACGTAACAATATGTATGTTTTCTTATATGTATGTATTCTTATTGTTATAAAACACAAGCTCACGCAAGTAAAGAACGCGGAACGTCTACAGTTTGATAAAAAGAATTAATTAGAATTGTATTTTTGTAATTTCTAACCCTGTTTGATATTTATTCAGTGTTGTTGGGCCATCGGTGAATCAAAAGAAGGTAGGTTATATGTACAACGAAAATGTCAGCCCCTCCAAAATATTTCCTTATCAATGATTTATGTAGCTCTCATAGCTTGTATACCGAGTGATTTCAAACTTTCTTAACGCCCGTAAAGCTTGTCGAATTAGGATGTCAATACTCGAAAGAGGACACTTAACTCAAGAATTTATGGGCTTTAAAGGATGTCTTGCGGTCGAGGCTGGTGGGTGCTTTAGGTTGACCTAAACAGGGAATAAAGGAGCTATTGAAGGAGTGACCATAGAAGAAGGCGATAAATATCCTGAATAAAGGATGGGAAGAGGGTCCTGCCAAGGATACATAGGTTAGTATCTGATTCACTCATGACCGTATCCAATTCCTACCGGCTGTGCATCAAAGGGCATACTATCAAAAATATATTGTCCAGGTGAAGAGGATTAATTTTTACTGGTTTTCAACTTTATGTCCAAAATACTACAAACGAAAGGCTCCGATGAAAAATGCATTTTTTTGTTCAATTTCTGTGGTAAAAAATAGAACAATGGGACGTTTTATGTGGAATTCAGATCATTAATGAAAAAAATTAATAAAACTGTGCTGTAAAAGTTTCTCAAAAGATAGATAGATAGATATTTTATTGGCTTATGTTTACAACATGTTGCCAAGAGTCTGGCCAATTAGTGTTAGTATGGTTATTAATATATTATAACTTCTTAAAATATGTGTAAATAAAATAATAATAATTTCTAAAAATTACAACTGAACAGCATATACATTGGCACGTAATAAAATATAAATGTTAATCTAAATAATTATAATACTGAATTCAATAGGTCATAATTTAATGTAAATGTAGATTAATTCATTATTTTTTAATGTCTAAATAAAGATCAGTTTTCTGACAACAGATTAACATAACTCTTCTCTAAGATAAGTATAACTCTTCTAATAATAAGTAAAACTGCATATAATAAATAACGTGCCAATTATTGTTGAATAAGCACCCCCATAAAAATAATAAAATTCTTTCTTTTATATTGTTAACTTTCACAAACTTTTGATAAGAAACAAAAAATATCATTAACTTTACTTTCATTGTTGTAATCCAAAATGTTTACCAATGATAGGTATTCTCTTTGAGGCACTATATATTTGTCAAGGAATTTTACTCTTTGTGATGTAAAAGCGGGGCAATACAACAGTAAATGATTCAAATGTAGGTATATATATATATTTTGGGCACCATTTACATACTTCTCCAGTTTTTATAATTTGAGTCATGTTTCTATAGGATAATTTTATATACTCGCTAGAAGAAATCCTTATTTTACTGGTAAGTTTTATTTTATTTATGTTTGTGTGGAACGTTAAATTATTTTCAGGGAGAGAATGGTTAAAACTACAAATACTTCTATATATTCGGCTGTAACTTGAGTTAAGCACTCTAACAACGCACGGTGGTCTGAAATGGCCGGTTTGGCGAAAAAATTACATATCAAACAATATATTATATTTTCTTTTTGAAGAGTCTGGTATAAATAAAGACACACTTATATCTGATGTATATTATGATTTATTTACAAGACTAATGAAAAATTCTTTGATTTATAAGATTAAACAACTTCATGTAATTTTATATAAATTTTTTAAAAACTAATGTATTTCCTATAAAATTTATTCAATTAATAATAAAAGTTTTTTCACTTCTGGATGGAAATCTAGTCTGTCTTTAGTTGTAGGCTCTTTGCGAAATTTATTAATGTAGGGATCTGACGTCACAAGTAGCATATGAAAAACATCTTCGTTAGTCGAAATTCTACTACATTTTCTTGATTTGTTGAGACGATATTGACGGTAATCTTTGTTGCGCGCCTCCTGTGCCTCTTCAGTCAACATCCCTATCGGCAACATCGCAGCTGAAATAATGGTGCTTCCGTGCCAAAGAACCTTGTGCACAGTATTAGGCATGTTGTACCATCTATATAAATTTACAAATAAAGTGGCAGTTTCTTGACAATAATTTCCAAATTTTGCTGGATCTACAGCAGCGCCACTGTTGATTACATCCAGGATAACTCCAATACGGTGAATAAGTTCTTCATTCACTCCAGTTATATTAGCTGTAGTAGGTGGATCTTGAAAAAATCGTCGTGAGGTATTCCCATCACTGGTTGTACCCATACCTTGCTTCACCATGTCAACATTAAGTCCCAACATAGCTCTAAACTTGTTTTGAATTTCACGTTTGGTGTCTTCCATTACTTGTTTGGTGTCCTTCGTTGTTCTCCATTCTTGAAACGGTAATCTATATGCAATTTTCAAAACACACTCAATAAATTTAATTCTTGCTTGGAGAGGAGATAGGCCGAGTTGAATTGCTTCTTCAGATTCTGGTAGATTCCGTAATATTTCTAATTCGTTCATCTGAGAAGGTTTAGCTTTGCATATCGGACAAACAGCCATGGATGATGTCACAGTTAGTGACTGTGTGACTTTTCCATCGATCATTGAGAGAACCATTTCATGATGAATTCTAAAAGTTATATTGTGGAGAATAACAGTGGAATAAGTTGTAGTTAATATTTCGAGTTTAACTTTTTGAACTTCTTCTCGAATTGTGTTTGGTGTTTCTTTCATAAATTCAAATTTAATGGTTCTGCAATGTCAAGTAGACGATGGCCTTGTGTTTTTCCAAACAATTGTTGTCTTGTCATCCTTATTAGTCAAAAGCAATGAGACAAAAGATATTAGAAACATATTTGTTTCAGTAATATTTTGACCTACAAATGTCTGTTTATATTCACTATGTCCTGAAGAGCTATCGCATCCCCCTTTAGAGACTAGAGTAAGGTCGTGGCTTACAAAATTTAAATCGGTCTCCTGATATGTCATCAAAATTCTTTTTACGGTATGATCAAGCAGTGATTGTAAACTAACTTTGGCCAAACTCTCAGTGACTTCAATATTTTCAGGATAACACTGCATTTTGGCTTCCAGTAATCTTTTGTACGATGGATATATGTCAAAACCTTGATCCTTTGCCGTTTGCCTTAGAATTTTATATTGTAACTTTGAAAGAGAGGCATCCACTAATAGCGCCAAAGCTTTTTCAGAACTGAAACCTGGAGGCTTTTCCTCTTTTGCCTGTATTGACTTGGCTGCAGATGTGATCAACCAATCGGAAAGTGTCTTTTAAGTGTTTAATTTTCGATTGTTGACTCCGTATGCCACACTCCTCGAAAGGTTTTTCTGGCCGACCTCTTTAGAATTGGCTTGTCTAAAGAATCAATATTCGTTATTGAAATAGTATTTTTCAGCCAAATTTCATTTTTTTTAAGAAAGCGGTCGTAAGTGCGATTTGCTTCTACCCATCTACGATGAAAATGCGGTAAAAATACTTTTTTTAAATACCTGCTAACTTCATCCAAGTGCTCCGGAGTTAGATAAGGGTAATCACTTTTCAATTGTTTTAAACACTTAACAACATCACGGTCACTTGCTAATATTATATCAACTATTTCTCGATATGTGCAATGAAAATTTTCCATTATGAAACAAAAATATCTTGGATGTTAACCTTTCTCATTGGAACAGTTCAAGAGACTAAGGAAAATAAATAAATAACATCGACTGGGGGTATTAGTGCTTTTGTTTACTTTTGAACAGCTCAATCTTTTAATACTCGAGTTGGAATTATTGAATCACAAACCACAGAGGCAAGTTGGGGCAGGTAAATCCAATTAGGTCTTTTAGATAAAGGTATTAGTACTATTTTTAGACAAGAATGAAAACGGAGCATGACGGAGCTCAATAGTTGTGGATTACTAAACATTCGTAAACTTTGTTGTTTGACCATCTACTTAAAAATTTTGTATTTAATTGTAAACCAAAAATTGCAACTGAACAAAGCGTTTGCTGTTTTTTAGGCATGTTGTAGAAACGGAAAAAAATATATAAAATTATAGCTTTGTTTTATAACAGATTTTTTAAAAGCAAAATAGGAGCCATACTGTTACTCTAAAAAAATATGTGTACGTATGTGACGAATTGTTTGATCTGTTAAATAACATAAAATGCACGACCACCCTTCCTAATCATGGGGTTGTAATACTCAACTATTAAGCATTCAAAATATTAACTTCATTTGTTTTTTAAAAAAATTCGAAAAATCGATTTTTTTCGCCTCGTTGACCACTGTGCAACGTCAACGGAATGGAGATGGTTTATAATTGTTTCAATGATTGTAATCTTGTAGGCTAGCAAAGTTTGTTGGTCTAAAGATTCGAAAAAATATTCTTCAACATAATTATTTCCTGCTATAAATTTTACTTGTGACCCCAATTATATTTTATGTCGCTTTTCATATTGTGTAAACTAAGGATCTTAAGAAAACATTTTTTTCGAAGTCGGAGGTCAGGCATTGAGAGCAGTTTAACACAGAAATTAATAATTTTCTTAAATATAACTACGTTTAAGTGATCTCGGCCAGTTTCCAAACGGACTATGTAACTCGGGGTACTTCTTGGCCAAAAATAGAAATACTTTAAGAACCTGAGATGTACAGATTCAAAAACCTCCGATTAGTTTATAACTCAAATCTCTGCTCCATAAAGAAGACTAGATGAGACCATCGAATCAAATAGGGCTATTCTGGCTTCTCAGGAATCATTCTTTCCTCTTCCCAGTATTTCCCTAACCTTTGCAATTGCCACAATTGATCTCTGGCAAAAGTTTCTCAAAAGATAAAGGTTATAAATATCATGGATAAAGGAAATGCAGAGGTACATGTTGGGTCTATATATACAATGGTAACTGTTTCACTGTAATACATATTAGTAATTACTGGCTGGCCGTCATAAGAAACGATACTTCATCAGAAAACAGTCCATATTTTGTAATTACAGTCTCAAAATCACAAGAAACTATGTTAAGCAATTTCAGCTGAACACCTGTCCTTATTTATTAAGTAATGGTTAAATATCACAAAACACACTATAAGCAAATAAATAAAGCAAATTTCAACAGCAGACAGTCCTTATTTACTAATTAACCGTTGAATATCACAAAAACACACTAGTAAGCAAATTTAAACCGAACACAGTCCTTATTTAGTAATTAACGGTTGAATGTCACAAAACACACTAGTAAGCAAATTTAAAGGGAATACAGTCCTTATTTAGTAATTAACGGTTGAATGTCACAAAACACACTAGTAAGCAAATTTAAAGCGAATACAGTCCTTATTTAGTAATTAACGGTTGAATGTCACAAAACGCACTAGTGAGCAAATTTAAATCGAACACAGTCCATATTTAGTAGTTAACGGTAGAATGTCACAAAACACACTAGTGAGCAAATTTAAACCGAACAAAGTCCTTCTTCAGTAATAACCGGTTGAATGTTACAAAACAAAGTAGTGAGCAAATTTAAACCGAACTCAGTCCTCCTTCAGTAATTAACGGTTGAATGTCACAAAACACACTAGTGAGCAAATTTAAACCGAACACAGTCCTTATTTAGTAATTACCAGCTTCCATCACAAGACACTCTAGTAAGCAAATACCAAGAGCAAATTTAAACAGAACACAGACCTCATTTAGTAATTACCTATTGGACATCACAAGACATTAGTAAGCAAATTTCAAAGCATATTTCAAAAGAACACAATCCTTATTTACTAATTACCAGCTTCCATCACAAGACACTCTAGTAAGCAAATACCTAGAGCAAATTTAAACAGAACACAGACCTCATTTAGTAATTACCTATTGGACATCACAAGACATTAGTAAGCAAATTTCAAAGCATATTTCAAAAGAACACAGTCCTTATTTAGTAATTACCGGCTTCCATCACAAGACTCTCTAGTAAGCAAATACCAAGAGCAAATTTAAACAGAACACAGTCCTCATTTATTAATTACCTACTGGACATCACAAGACATTAGTAAGCAAATTTCAAAGCATATTTCAAGAGAACACAGTCTTTATTTAGTAATTACCGGCTGTCATCACAAGACACTCTAGTAAGCAAATACCAAGAACATACTTCAACAGAACACAGACCTCATTTAGTAATTACTGACTGGACATCACTAAACACTTTAGTAAGCAAATGCCAAAGTATATTTTAACAGAACACAGACCTCATTCAGTAATTACCGACTGGACATCACAAGACATTAGTAAGCAAATACCAAAACATACTTCAACAGAACACAGACCTCATTCAGTAATTACCGACTGGACATCACAAGACATTAGTAAGCAAATACCAAAACATATTTCAACAGAACGTGGCCTTTCTTCAGTAATTACCAGCCAAACATCACTCGACTCTTAATAAACTAAATAACTAAGGGATATTTCAACATGACACAGTCGTTAATGGTAGGTGATATTAAATACTTTTGGATCATTTTCATCATGAGCCATACCATTTTTACTTTTACTATAGCGTCTAAATTCATTTTAGTTTTTAGTTTTGAGTTTTGACGAAACCTGTTTCTAAATTAAATGAAAAGTGAAAACGATATTGATTTATATATAATAGGTATTTGTTAAATGTCTATTAATATACTAAAACATTCCTTTTTTTTATGCATTCAGTCTTAAGCTACTATGGCTATTCCAAACAAGTCAGCATACTATTTTAGGCAAAGTGAGTTAAGGACATTGTTTAATAAGTCACTTTATAAACTCCTATTGGTTGATTAGCCTTAACTCAAATGACTCGGCAGAACCCCCAATAGAGTTGTTATAAAATGAAATTCTACGTGTATTTCTGACTATCGCAAAAATATTTTTCTTCAATTTATGCCCTAGAGTAACTTTTCGCAGCAGAAATATGTTCATAATTTTTTTTGAAATTGTATAACCCAAACAAAAATATAATTATGAAAAATGGCGTAACTAAATTTTCATATTCAGTAGATAGGGTTATATTTAGTGTAGTTTTCCCTAGGCCGATGAGACACTTGACTCTGCTAAAAGGAAGCTGTAAAGTTGGATGCGATGACAGGGGTCTATACCTCGAAGATTTGTTGCGACCAGATGACGGGATGTCTGGACGACTAAGCTTGCCGATGGGAACCAAGCCTAGTCCCTTGGGAGATATAGGCTTATCCTATCTGAGCAACCTGCTAACAGCAACACGTATAAGTTCAAAGGATGAGTTATACTTTGAGCCTTTTAAATCTGCTCGCTTCATAAGGAGAAAATCTGTTACGCAGACGAAACTAAACAGATTTATAAAATAAATAAAGTTAGTAGGTATAGTAATTAAAGTATATACACTTCATACAATTACAAAGAAAATAGAGATCTGTCACTGGAATAACACTTTTTACCTTCATTTGGTTTCGGTCTGTATCAAAAGCAGATAATAACTGGACGGACATTAAATGCACGCAGAACAAACCAAATGAAGTATGTATAATATAAATCGTGAAGAGGCTGCTTGAATGACCCTGTATCAACTATATCAATTCTGAAAAATTAACAATACAAATAACTCCGCTAATATTTCAATTATGTACTCAGGTTAGCCAAGTGATATAAAGAGTTGGCCTTAATTTCACATGTATTCTCTTCTGGGCAATAGAAATTTATTTAGTGACGAACACATTAAGTTATATCCTTAGTCCCAGCTTGGCCAGGTAGACATGGTGGTAAACTGAACAAAGCCCGTCCCAATTAGCCATAGCTCCAAAAAGGTCGGTGTTGAAAAATAATAATAGTATTTCAATTAGAGCATAAGAGGCCTACATTAAAAATTGTTTAAAATGTCTCCAACATAATGGTTGGTTATATAGTATTTATGAATGCGGTGGATAATAAAGGAGACTTTTACCATTTCACATTTCACTCCATCTCTAAATCTTCACTTAATTCTGTGACTTATGGTGGTTAACGGATTTTAGGTGTATATGAAACTATAAAACACGGTATATAGGTGATAATATAAAAAGGCAGATAAAATTGAGTTTATTAACAGATATCCTAGAAGCATTCTCAAACAAGAAATCAATACTAGCTGTTTCTGACATAGAAAAGGCCTTTGATACGGTCTGGAAAAGGGTTATTATCTTAAAACTGATAGAATGGAATATTCAAGGAAAGATTCTTATCTTCATCAAAAACTTTCTTTCGGCTAGAACATTCAAAGTAAAACAGGGTACTGCTTATTCCAAACCATTTAGGCAAGAAATCGGCGTTCCACAAGGATGTGTCTTGAGAACGACCCTTTTTAATATAGCAATTCACACCATTTGTGATTACATTCCTCTTGATGTTCAATACTGCCTATTCGTTGATGATGCGAAGATAGCTGTTGTGAAAGATCGTAAAAGTTTTAGGAAGGTGGAAATTCGTCTCAATATTAAAAGTCTGAAGCCCTGGAAAACATAGAATACTAAATATTAAAGGCATTTAAATATAATATAGCTAATAATTATCTCTAGTTTTGAGAAAGATACATATATCAAGACATTAAATTAATGTTTGTATAAAAAAAAAAACCAACATCAAGGTATTAAAGGTACCACATTTAATTTTAATAAATAAATTTACACACTTAATTTATTCGAGTTCTTTAAAAAATAGGAAAACTGGCAAACACGCGCTCATTAGAGACTGCAGAGGTTTGGGTTGTTACAGATGCCCACGTTATATTCCACCTGACAAACTGAGGACCACCAACTTAACTCTGTGCTGTTATGACACCAAAAAAAAAGTGATTACAAGTTCTATGTATTAGGACAAGATAAAACCAAAACAAACACAGCAGTTATACAAGAATGGCCCCTTACGTTAAGGCGTTATATCACAAGAAAGACTACCAAAACAAGAACAAAAATAAAATCATTTCCAGAATTAATTCCGATGACGTTGTGTAACAGCTGCTGAAGAAAGGGATGATAAACTCTAATTGTTCTTTGATTAATATATTTCTGTTTGCAGTTAGTCACAAGTGACTTTAGAATCGCTGTAACCAAGGGAAATTACACGACGAACAAACAAATATGACGCTTCGTCTGATAACGTGTGTAAACGATCCAATATCATCTTATATAGTCCCTTAACGTTAGCTCGGTCTCTGTACTTGTTTCAAACTCCAAGTGTGAAGTGTTTGAGAATAGTGGGAAGTGAAAAAAAAGCCAATTTTGATTATGGTGAGTTCTTGCATTCCAATATATTAATTCAGTTTGAATGGGTCAAAATCTAATTATTTTTACTGATTTTAAAATGTATATCCTAAATAATAACTCGTATATCATATTCCTAAAAATTGGGACCGCCTGGGTTTCCTATCATTAAAAACTAAATTGTGGTTATGGTTTTTAGAATTGTTGAATGATTGAATAAAATAGGACTTTTATTCATGAAATTTTTATTTTTTAACCATTGTACTGTACGGTTCGTGTCTCATTTTGCTGCCACGAAGTGATTAAAATATTCAATTTATAAAACCAATAATTTTAATATATCATAAATAAATTGAATGAATACTTTGCTCTCAAACTTTTTCAACAATGCCAACTAACATTGATTTCGTAAATATTTAGTTTGGATTACTTAATTAAAACGAAAATTCGAAATAAAGTTACTCCAATATAAAAACATGGATATATTCTCGTCAAAACTACTTCAACATTTTAATGGAATTTCATCTGCTTTGACCACAATTTGGGAAAAGTATTAAGAACTTGCAAATTTCGAAATTCAATTTTATTAATTGGTCAACATCATTTCTGAAAAAGTTATCCATTTATTATAATAAATTAAATCAAAAAATTAGTTTGATATTTTTCATGTAGGAAAACAAAATCTCTGACATTATGTACGGTGTGCAATATATATATATATATATATATATATATATATATATATATAAAATTTAAATTTATTATTTCATTAGAAATTTAATGGTGAGTCCAGAAGAGGTTGGGGATAGTTCATATAGGTATAGGTGGGGGTGGAAAAACGCACAGTTTGACGACTATCTATCACATATATAATATCTTGTTTATTTTTTAATAAGAACCAATTTAAAACAATATTTGGTAAGCCTTCAGAAATATCGTGATTTAACGACTTATGGTGAAAACCAGACGTTCAGGAGTGAGGCTTTGAATAAAATGTTTTAATATCGAGTTAGTTAACAATTAATTAAAGATTTGTGGTCCTAGACAGACGATAAAAAAAAAAAAAAATTACAGTATGAAAAACATTTTCAAACTGATCAAATTTACTACTGTTTTATAGCTTAGAGATCACGATGATTTAAAAGTAAAATTTATAGCGAACTATAAACAAATAGAATTACAAATCCTACAACTAAAAACTCATTAATATGAAAAGTGTTAATTTAATTTTTTGAGAAGTATAGTCCCCGTCCATATAGGACCGCCCTAAAATCTTTTAAATCTTCTTGTTATTATTATAATTATAATTATTTATTAAGGTCCAATCTTTGCAACTAAGGCTAATTGGGGGACAGTGTACCTTCAGGTTACCACCCTTTTCTAGCCAGGGTGGGACTAAGGATTTTATTTAATGAGTTCGTCACATATTCCTATTGCCCAGGAACTCAAATAGCTAAAGCCCTAAAAAATACAAAAAAAATATGTCTTATCTGCTTTTTTTGTGCAGGAGTTATTAATTTTTATATCTACTAGCTTTGACGCCTGATTAATAATAAAACGCCAATAATTTACGAATATATCCATAATATTACCATTCTATTCTTATTGTCAAAACCAATAAACTACGTTATTACTTATTCCATGTGTAAGAAATATTGCCAAAGCTATTAGGTAGAAACAATTGTTTTTTACTGTAGTAACTTAATATATTTTTTATAATCGCTATACTAAAAATATCCACTCCAAATTACACTGGTCTGTTAAAAAAATGTTTAATTAATTACAAAACGATATCCGGCTATTCGTAACCTTACTTTATTTCCCATCCATCAAAGTCATAAACTTTATATTTATGAGTGCGTTGTGTTCCATAGAAAACCATAAAAATTTTTAGGGAATTTTGAAAGAAACCAAATTTTTTCGAAAAATATATTAATAATTTGTAGATGAAGGTTTATTTAAGAATTGGTTGAGCAAGAGTTTATTAGAAAGAAGTTTTTATCATTTTTTAAAAAAAAATCACTAAATGCTAAATTTTAATAGAAAAAGGATTTAAAATTGCATCCATTACATAAATTAAGGGAGAAAGATTAAGGAATGTTATGTCACAATTAATGTTCACTTTCTGCTATTTTGGCTCAATGGGACGAGTTAACTACAAATTCCCACCCTTTTCTAGAAAGGGTGGGACTAAGGACTTTATTTAATGGGTTGGTCGCTAAAGAAATTCCTATTGCCTTGGCTAGAATCGAACCCGCGGCTTTTGGTTTACCAAATAAGACTAAGACCAACGCCTTAACTCGTATGGCTAACCTGAGCCCCAGGGAAAGATTATGCAATGTGTACCTTTGGTTACGATTTTCATGAGAATGCAAAATACCGGTCATAAAGTAATTTAACTATTACATAATGGTGATTTAAAAATAAAAAAACAAATTGCGTAATGTTTATCTTATAGATTTAGATAAGGGATGCAAATGAATCGCATTTTTTTTTATTATTCTGCGTTATAAGGAACATTTATTAATTATATCTTCCAGTAAAACAATTACCCAAACATTGAAACTATTTTAATCAATGTTCATGTCATTAACGATGTATTATTATTTTTTATTTGAAATGCCGCTACAATGGCGATTCATCTTTTAACATGTTTGAATATAATTTTACAAAATTAAATAAATATTAACATTTTTTCACAGTTAAATTTTAAAAATGTACAAAACAAATAGAATGGACAAAACTAAATATAAATTTTTAGTATATATACAACATGAGAAAAAAAAATTAATTAAACAAAAAAAATCATAAGAAAACTATAAATAGTTAAACTGGAAGGAGGCAAAACTTATATTCCACGTACAGTGCTTGCTATATATAATTTTCAAAATAGTAAATAATAGCTTTTATATTTCATCAAATAATCCATGATTTCTTAAATACTTAAAAACATTATCTATAAGTCGGCTACTGTCGGCTAGTAGTTCGCAAATATTTGTGGGCTCTGGGTGCGTATTTACTTGTGTGCAGTCAGTTAGTATGCGTTTTACAGTCAAGCTCTGTTGCAGTAGCGACATATAGGTTCATCTTGTCTGCTCATTAGATATGAATGTGTTAGTCTTGTGTGTCCTGTGCGTAGGCGTGTAAGTACAATTTCTTCTCTTCTAGAGTGTCTATTACTTGATGTCCAGTTGAGCGTGTTTGATTTGATTTCTCTAAGTCAGACTGTTAGTGTCAGACTGGACTAGTGTTATTTCTCTGCTACAGACATCCTCTTTCAGGGATTTTGGATGTTCCAAGCCCTCAGAAACGTCACTAAATGCAGCAAGATATTGCAGGAAAAGTAGAAGTATTAAATTAAGACAAATTAAATTAAAAGAAAGTTGGAGAATTATTAAGTTAGTTAGCAAGTACTATAAGACACATATATTATTTATTATCATGTATTATTATAATTATTAGAGTTTGACTTATTTTTTTTTTAACTCTAATAAGTGGTTAGCAAGAACCAAATTACTTGATTGGGGAATTAGTGAAATATATTTCGAGGGTTGACTGTCTTAATGATTTAGGTTTTTGCGTCTTAGTGAGTTCAAGAGACAACTACAGTATGAAAAACGTAACAAACAATTTGTATTTCATGATTTTCTATCATTGTATGATTCATTTAATAATATTAAAGTCCATTTTGACTATAATTTTACCTTCATAAATTAAAACTTTTTAAATAATGAGCTCAAATTGGTTCTAATACGAAACTATTTCCAAAATAAGTATCTCGGCAACTCCATAACGCGCAACAGGTTTGGAGCCATTTAACTCTCGGTGTGAAGTTGGTAGACCTGCTTACTATAAAGAGGTATTACATAATTCATCTTGATTACTGCTATTTTATTACAGGTTGATCAGTTTTTATTAATTTATTGTAAATACCATCGTACTATGTTTTCATTCATTTTACAGATGGTTGAATAGGAATGTTATCTTATCAGTTCATAACTTCCAGTCAAGCTAATAGAGTTTAATCCCAAAGAACTTCTCTCATTGTTTGCAAATGTAATAAGGTCTTGTAAATAGTCACTATGAGTAATATAATGATGATTTCATTGGACACTATTATCTAATTCTGAAATTTTTTTTATTAATTTATTTATTTATTAACGCTCACATTTTGCTACTTTGGCTAATTGGAACGGGATATCTATAGGTTACCACCCTTTTCTAGCCTGAGTGAGCCTAAGAATTTTATTAGCAGATTTCCCTTATGGGAAATCAGCTATTGAGGTTGTACTCATGACGAGATTTCAGACATTTTTCTTCAAATGTCCGATGATCCTACCTAGGAGATGACGAAAATAAGGTCCGTTCTGAACTATATATATGTGTGTGTGTGTGTGTGTATATATAGATATATATATATATATATATATATATATTTATATATATATATATATTTGTCTGTTACCGCTCTAGCGGTTGCAATTATAGTTTAACCGTTACCAAACTTGCTATTCAGACGTTTTATGTAAAAAGACAGATCAAGTTCGTTAATGGCTGAAATCGGGCCAGTCGGAGGGGGGGGGGTGGTTAGAGGGGAGGATTTTCGAAAATTCGAAATATATCCGTTACTATACGTCGGATCGAAAATTTGTTTAAAATCAATCTTATTGCAAATTGATTTTGTATAAAATCAATCTTATTGCAAATTAAATTTACTATAAATACTGTTATATACATTTATTCTCTATCTTGAATATTAACCGAGATATTTGCATTTTTATTAAATTTGGGCGGGTAACAGACGAAAGTCAGTTTCCCGCCAAAAGCTAGTTCTGCCGTTTTCGTATCCGTTTGGCTCTCCTGAAATTTCTCTATTGTAATACTTCACGTGGGAAATCTGCTTATCCTAATCCCTGCGTGACGGGCTTTTCTTGCCAGGGTGGGACTAAGGATTTTATTTAATGAGTTCATCACTAAATAAATTCCTACTTGCCCAGGCTCTTGGTTTACCATGTGAGATGAAAGCGAAATGCTTCAACTCAAATGGCCAACCTGAGCCCCCCATTTTTGATTACTCATATATTTCAGTTAATAAACGAAAAATTAATGTCCATTCTTTGTAACTTTGACCGATATGGTGAATCTCTATAGAGTTTTAACTCAGAGATTAGGTGACTAAATAATGATTTAAAATTGGAGCTGTGCATAGAATGTTTAGCGTAATATTATTTTATTGTGGAAATCACATGAAGAGATACGCAAATATTATTGGAATTGGAATATATATATAGTTTTGAACGGACCTCATTTTCGTCATCTATTAGGTAGGATTGATGGACATTTGAAGAAAAATTTCGATAATTCCGTCATGAGTATGACCTGAATAGCTGATTGATATATATATATTTACAATCACTTCAAAATTATATAATTCATGACCCTTTGACAGAAAAAATTAGACAGTTACTTACAAGACTTAAACAAAATAATATACACATACACTTTTGCTGGATCAAAGGGCATTCTGGAATTTTGGGAAACGATCTCGCTGATTTATCTGCAATATCAGCGTCAAAAGATACCAAAATTCCAGAATGCTACAACAAAATTACACTTAAAAACACAATTACTTGCTGACACAATTAACACGTGGCAACAGAAATGGTGGCACGAAAGGACAACATCTAAAACTATTTATTCCAGACATTAAAGAGTACTTCGGACAAAAATTAATATCAACTGACTTTTACTTGACACAATTATTAACTGGACACGGAACAACAAATTCTTATTTTAATCGTTTTGGCCTAACAGATCAACCAATCTGTTACTGCAACTTTACTACTAAACAGACATACAGACACTTGCTCTATGACTGCAGACTACTAACGGACCAAAGAAAACACTTTAAAACCCAATTAAATTGCCGACAAGAACATTGGCCTGTTGAGGAAAAACGATTATTTTATAAATGTAATAAACAATTAAAGCAGTTTGCTGAAGAAAGGTTTATTATTTAAAACTGAAATACAGTTAAATTAATTAATTATTCATCATTGAATCAAAAATTTGTTTTTGTTTTTCTTTTCTTTTTCTTTATTGTAAATAATTTTATTGTACAAATATTTTATTTTATTCATAGTTAAAAAATAATGTTATGTATCAAGCACACGTTATGTACTAATCATTTTACGGGACGTGTGGCTAATTAACTCCCTTCCTGTAGGGTTACATAAGGAAGGATATATATATATATATATATATATATATATATATATATATATATAGAGAGAGAGAGAGAGAGAGAGAGAGAGAGAGAGAGAGAGAGGGACTAGGGGGGCAAGTCAGAGACCGGAAATTTGAAGTGACCTAAATTCTGTCATCACTGACTTTTAGGATAGGTCAATATTTGAGGAATGACTCGGAAAATAGTGTCATAGATTAAACCTCAACAGCTGTAATCTTCTATAAGTTATATGCCACTATATTATGATTTGCCTCCATTTTAGGCCATATCAAACACTAATTTATGCCAATTACATCTGATGTGGAGCAGTAATAAATAAAATTTGAATGGGATTGTGTCTCAGTTCGTGGACATTTAATTTATAAATTTTCTTCCATTACGTTCGAGATTCCTGATACTAAAAAAAAAAAAAAAGGTTATCTACGTATTTTGAAGAATACAATTCAAAATCTTGTAAAAAAAAAAAAGCTTATAGAGCCACAATTATATCCTCAGTTGTGATGTGTTGTTACTAATTGTAGAAAGCGAGTAAGTGAAGTACGTATTCCCTTCGCAAAGGGGATAGCGGTAGTGTGTGAGAAAATCCAGTCTGCTGTTGAAAGGGTAATAATATTTGATGGGTCAAGTCTAAGAGCTGGGTCAATTTTCATCTTGCGTGACTAATTAATTAAACCATTGTCAAAAAAAAAAAAAAATTCCCAACTCGCCCCACGTCAATGGGCGCACGGGATATCTGGTTAAGGATCTTTTCACATTTTTCATGGGAGCATTAACTCTTTCCGTTCATGACCCTAGTTAATAATGAAGCGTTTATGACCTCAGTTAATAAATACGTATGTTTGTTGTAATTCAGTTATACAATTTTCATAAAATACTAGCGAACCCGACAGACGTTGTCCTGAACCATATTTCAAGCGATTAGGATATTAAATTTAGTGCCCAATAAAATTGTTGGCTCCCACTTTAATTGTTTAGTGTATATCTCGTTTATACGACAAAAGTGGATATAAGAAAAGTTACTCTAAATTACAAAAATAAACTACTTTTATCCTGTGCATATTTGCCGAAAAACCAATAGGAAACGAAATATCGCTATTTTTAATTTTAGGCCTCCCCTACAACCTCTACTCCTGCTCCATCTGCCGGGCTGATTTGTAAATCTAAACCACCCAGGGAGTCACCCAAACGCATACAAAAAAATTTATTCAAATCGGTCCAGCCGTTTAGGAGTTCAGTGACATACACACGTACGGTAGAATTATATATATATATATATATATATATATATATACAAAGATTGAAACAACATGATCCTGGTAACAGAAAAGTCGTTTTTAATATATTGTTACGTTTATTGCAAAAATAATAAACGTTGATTGGTAGGGTTTTGTTAGAATTGAAAAATTAAACTCACAAACTTCAGCGTTTTTATAACTGTACAATTCATTTGACGATGAACTATACAGTTTTACTCACTTAGTAAATTATACTTCACTACTAATCACAATTCAAAAACAGTACAACAACTCACGATCACGCGAATCACCGAAGTTCACAAACCACGGCACTGCTCTGATCTTCACAAAAACACTGCACTGCACTGAACGCACTGCTATTCGCTGGTAAGAAAACTGAGAACTATTTAACTGTTGGGCGAGCTGGTCTATTTATACAGTCCGGCAACAAGTTCGAGAGGGGTCCAGAATTTCCAGTTGAACGTTGAAATTTCTAGACGTGTCTGGCGCCACCGCTCCCCACAAGGGACGCTTTCATTTTCTACGTACTTCTTAAATACTGATTAACGTAATTTTCGCAACAAATGAGTAATTCATTTACTTTTATACAATCCAACTATTCGATTTAATGAATTTCAACTTGTGGAATTCGTATTACCGTAAGGCCGTAAGTATTTGATAAAGAGGGAGAGAGATTTATTTGTTTGGTCTTTTGTCAAAACAGCGGGTTGGTCAATAAAATATTGCAGCTGACTACACAGCTTGGAAATAAATCATTAACGTAATCTTTTGAGAAAGTTTCCTTTTTTATTTCTTTTTTTTCACCAATTTTTATCTTTTTCTAATGAAGTTTCCTCCAGAATTCTCAATTGTCTATATTTGTTGGAAGATGACGGGTATGTTTTAACGGCGGCAAATGCAATTAGAAACGTTCAATGACTATAAATTATTCAAGGACGTTTATATTCTTTAATCAAAAGTCTTTCTTCTAGAAACTCCAAGGTTTACTTTCTCATTGTACCCTTTGAACAGAACTACGTACTTTGAGCAATGTATTTCCGTCTGCTATAACCACTTTTAAGAAAATATTTTTTATCCATGAAACTCAGTAAACAGTTGTATATTTTTATTTTCTTATACCAAGTTATTGTATATCTTTATCTTTGTATATAATTCTACTGTACGTGTGTATGTCACTGAACTCCTAAACGGCTGTACCGATTTGAATGAATTTTTTCGTACGCGTTTGGGTGGCGCCCTGGATGGTTTAGATTCATAAATCAGCCCGGCAGGTGGAGCAGGAGTGGGGGTTGTAAGGGAAGCTTAAAATTAAAAATAGGGACATTTCGTTTCCTATTGGTTTTTCGGCAAATATTTGCACAGGATAAAAGTTATTTATTTTGTTATGTAGAGTAACTTTTGTTATATACACTTTTGTCGTATAACGAAGTATAAACGAGATATAGTAAAGTAGCTTTTGTTTTAAACATAATATTATTATATTTAATGTCCTAATCGCTTGAAATACCTGTATCATGCAGGACAACGTCTGCCGGGTCTGCTAGAAATATATATAAGTTTAATTTTGAACGGACCTCATTTTCATCATGTCCTGGGTATTTGAAGAAATATCGCGTCTTGAGTTCGACCTCAGTAGCTGATTTTTCGTAAGGGAAATCGGTTAATAACTTAGATCATCTTCGTTGCGATGATAAAATGATAGCGTGCTATGAATCGTCTGTTACCTTACAGAACTTTTAGTTTCTGTCGATTACAGTAATCTTCATTTTTGTTTCTCTAATGGACAGTGTTGATTCATAAAGTTCCTCCCGAAATGGAGTTCCAGACGTGCATTTACAGAACCGTTCTTGTTCTTACATTGATCACTGAATACACGTATACTTTGAGGGCTTATCATAACTGTTAGAGGGACTGGAGTTCATAGATGGTCCATATACAGTCAGAAAAGTAGGTCTGAAGGAACTGAGCAGGAAGACACAAACTGGCCAAGAGATGTGTTTACAGTCGTAGATATTGCCCGCCTAACCTTTGACGGATCTTAGTTGCCTTATCGCTAACAGTTTCTCTTAGTTTTATGATCTTCAATACCCTTCTTAAATGGCGATTATACGGCCCGCTCCGTGACTCCACCGGCGACTTTTATGACTTAATCATTGGAAGTGTAGCAGTGCAGTACGTCCTGGGCTTATGTCGGCACTCGGTAAGAAGACCGTAATGGATGTGCCAGGAGAGACGACCTTACGGTAATTTTACTCACTAGGTTGTGTCATATTTAAAGATCAACTTCCTTAAAGAAGATCTCTAACGGATGACAGTTACTGATGTATTAGAAACTAGCTTCCTAATAAGTTGAATTTAAAAAAAAATGTATTCAATTATTCTAATAGTAATCGGATTGCGCTTTACTTTATATATACCCGTACGTTATCATACATGATTTCCTGATGGTAAATAATTAGCTTCCAGTTATCAATAAAATCAGTTGTTTTGCCAAAATGAAATTGAACTGTTATGCTGCATAATATGCATTTCGACTTTGAATAAAAGCTGATTTTAATAAGAGTAATCAAGATTATTCAAGGAATACAATATCTTGTAAGGAAATTCCCACTTTATATCATGTATACCTCTTGTATAATTGCAACCTGCAGATCTAAACTTACGTTTCTCTAAATTTGTAAAAATTCCTTCAAAAGTATGTCACAGGATAAATGACAATTATAGTGCTTTTTCAGCGTCGGTTTTCCTGAATCTACATGGATTTTAATACACTTGTTCTCAGGCTTTAGATAAAGTCCTATATCCTGGATCCCTGGAGATTGACTGTGTCCCATAGTTTGATTCTCTGGATCTAGATAAAGTCCTATATCCTGGATCCCTGGAGATTGACTGTGTCCCATAGTTTGATTCTCTGGATCTAGATAAGGTCCTATATCCTGGATCCTTGGAGATTCACTGTGTCCCATAGTCTGATTCTCGGGATGTAGATAAAGTCCTATATCCTGGATCCCTGGAGATTGACTGTGTCCCATAGTTTGATTCTCGGGATCTAGATAAAGTCCTATATCCTGGATCCCTGGAGATTGACTCTGCCCATAATTTGATTCTCTGGATCTGGATGATGTCACATATCCTGGATCCCTGGAGATTGACTATGTTCCATAGTTTGGTTCTCTGATCCAGAATAACTATCAATACTCTGTTGCTGAGTTAAGTCCTTGATACTAAGTGAAAACAAATGTCTTTATATCCCGGTTCTAAATGTAAACCTAGAGTTTGATACCCTGAACTTTTTGACCTTGGACGTTCTAACCACTTTGATTCTAAACGAATGCATGTTGCCCCATTCTCTGACGCTGACTTAAGACCCATAGGCTGATACTTCGTTGCTGATTGAGCTCCAATCGTTTGTCACTTTGATGCAAGTATAAGAAATAATGCTAAATTGAATGGAAACTTCAAGACTGTATGGACCAAAAATAATAAAGTTGATTGAACAATTGAAAATTTTCATGACGGAGGTTCTATTTGTACTAAATTATAGCAGAAGAGGAAGAGAACTATGATGACACGTGCCTATGGTGTCATAAGATTGCTCTTGATGAGCTAGGTCGGTGCGGAGATTAGAGGCTTGGACATCATCTTCCTAGCATTGTATTCAAACATTATCTCTACACAAGAATAAGAAGACGGATATAGCTACAATACATATGCATAATTTGCATTCTTCAAAAACCACATAGCAACATATGTACCTGCGCTAAGTGCCAATGTAATTTATTATGTATATTACCAATACGATCTTGGAATATTTCTGATTAAACTACTGAGGTCATTTCACAAGACAAATTCTGATAAGTGTTTTGTTTAAATTTTTGAAAATTGAAGTAAAAGAACCGGATCCGTTTGACTTTGAAAAGTCTACACACTGTACGCTCTCTAATGACCCCAGTTTTTCACATATCGAAACCAAAATTCAAACATAAGATTTTCTTAACGGCCAAAATAGCGCGCATGTAAGGAAACAAATACCAATTAAGAAAATTCAAAGCATCTAGTGTGATATTATTACTCCATCAAAAATATATGGCATAATGAGCTTCCAATGACGTTTACAACATTTTACTAAGATATTTGAAATCATTTTTAACGTTCTTTCGCTAAGTAAATGAAAATGTTCAGAACGCAACACTCTTTTCATTTAATTGGAAAATATATATATTTAAACTTGTAAAAAAAGAGCTATATAGACTTAAATGATAAGAAATAAATTTAGCAGAGTTCGGCATTTTGTAGGTAGTATCCAAAAACAAGACTGAAAAAATATTAGCCTTCTGTTGTTCACAGCTGGTTGGATCAGTTGCCATGACAACGTTTATTGTGTTACCACGGCTACTAATAATGCTAACGCTGTACATAGTTTTGTTAAATCCGAAGGTTTAGTATTTATTGTTGAGATATAAAAAAGGGAAGGATTTATAGAGCTCGTGTTCTTCACTCGACACAGTCATAACCCCTATAATATCACTTCTACAAAAATTGCCTTCCAACTTTATTTGTTAAATAATCAATTCGTTTTAGCTGCCGTTCTTTTAACACCATTATTTCCATGTGTCACATACCTTTTACTATTAAATAGTTCTAGCAAAGCCTGGGAGGACCAGAGGGTTCACGTTATAATATTAATATCAAGCTCAAGTACAAAGAAAGCTGAAAACACCGTAGAAAAAATAGAACAAAAATACTCACTTTTAAAAAATTTATTAAATTTAGGCGTATCTCAATTTTAGCGATTCACACTTACTCATATTATAAAAATAAAAGTTGGTGTGGCAACCTTATTATAAAAAAAAGTTAAAATATCTACAGTCGCAGGTAAATTCACTGCTACATTTTCTCCAGTGGATATTAATGGGAGCAGAAAGCTAGTTCCTTAAGTCTTCGGTTCGACCTTAAGTCTTAAATTTGGTTCAAAAGTTGAGTCTCTTGGAGGTGTATCACGATTGTCGCGATGTATGAGCTGTAGTCGTGTAGAAGTTCTGAAAGGTTGCTGGGCAAGTTCTTGTCCGTTATTAATCTACAGGATGTAAATAACTGTTTGATAGTTATTTGTGTATTACATAGTATACATAAAAGTGGTTCAGTCCTAGTCATGAAGTGTTGGTGTATTATCGGTGATTGGCCATGTCTCAAACGAGCAAGAGCTACTTCTAGTTTTCTAGTGTTCTGATTATTTGACAGCCATTCACGAATAGTGTATTTTATTTCTCGTAGTTTTGTGTGTTTAACGCCATTCCACTTCCCATTTTACGCTAACCTCTCTTTTAATAAGTTTAATTGCAAGTTATTTTATATAAAAAAAAAGAAGTAAAATCGTATTTATATAATAAATATTCACTCTCTCTTTTATATATATAGGATATAAGATGTTAATCCAAATTATGAAAACTAAAAATCGTATTTTTTATCGTCCTTGAGATATGTAAGAAAATATGTTTCCATTGTTCTAATCATTCATTCTTATTTACAACTATAAAGAAATTATCCTGTTCCTAAAATTTAAAATCGAATATAGATGGTCTTATAGTTTTTATCAATAAAAAAATTAATTCGTATTGTACTAAAAAATAATTCACCTCGAACCGGATAAGCAGAAGACCATTTTTTAACACCCTATTCAGGAGATAAATTAATCATCATAAATATATTTAACATAAAGTGCAATAAATTTACAATTTTTGGTCGTACCCCAGAGATTTATTATTCTTATATTATTAGAAACTTAACGCATTGAAAAAGTCATGGCTGCCCCTTATTTTATTAATTATTTAACAATTTCCGAACATGAAACCCCTACAAATATATATATATATATATATATATATATATATATATATATATATATGGGAACCAAGTGTATACTTGGCATGTTTACTGAAGGAAGTTCAACCTTATTCCTTGATTACTGTGGAATTATGCAAAGGCATAGAAATAGATTAATCTCTTCTGCAAGATCAGGTTACACTTCTCAATGGCAGAATTGATTACAAATTATAGAGTTCAATTACCATTTTCTTAATGCCCTTTCATCCAATCTAGATTTAACAATTACTCACTTCCGGATGTCGAGTAGTGTTCTTTCCGACGATATTTTGTCGTTCATGTTCAATCAGAGTCGTGGCAGTTTCTAAAACATGGCCAATGGAAGAAGCCCATTGAACAATAGGCGAGATTGGGTGTAATAACACTACCGACACCGCTATAAATTCACCCTAATGACAGCCGGAATAAATTCTTAATGACGAAGCTTAAAACCACTTAATTATCTAATTATTTATAATCAATAAATTTTCCCATAGTTCAATCAAAGTAATTAACTAGAAAATACTAAGCTATATCCTTTGCAACATTATTCGTTAACAGTGCCTAACGTCATTCATATTTTTTGTTACAGTGGCAGAGGGCGCTGCCGCTCTTCCTGGTGTTGCTTGGAACAACAACAACATTTATACAAGCTTATCCCGTTCCTGATGAAGAAATTCCGACCCTTAGTCCTGATTCATATTATACATTAAGTGAAAGATTGGTTGACTCGAGTGCTGAGCCTTCAGTTATTCAAGACGAGTCAGCACCTCCCATCGAACCAACAGTTCTCGTGAATGAAACCAATGAGAATACATCTAATTCACCGGCTGAGAATCAGGACAATGGTTCACCAGTAGCTTCTGATGATTCAGTTCAGACAACCAACTCTCCTGACGAAACTGAGGCACAAGCACCCATTGAAGAAAACATCGACGAAGTGTCACAGCAGGGAGCACAAGCCCCCGAAGAAAATGCGTCTGAAGCAACAGTTGTACCAAATCAAGATCCTCCACCAGCTTCTGAAAATGTCTCTTCATTGCCCAACGAATCACCCTTAGAAAACGCATCGGAGAATCCTGTTGACCAGACAGACGAACCAAATAACGAAAACCCTGACACTGAACAGGCAGATGAACCATCCGTAGAACCTGGTACAAATAATAAAGTTGACGACGCTCAGCCTGAGAATGATGCTCAAACCGAATCTTCATTAACATCTGCACAAGAAACGGCCGATGAACCGAAATCCGACTTGGAAACCCATACAGAAGCTTCATCTGATTCTCAGGCAACTGATACACCAGAGACACCTGGAAAAGATCTGTTAGTAGACCAATCTCAAACCACAGAACCAGAATCTGGCGACCAACCTAACGAATCTGAAGTAGATGACACCGCTGTTACGGGATCCCAATCTGAGGCAGAAGCTTCCACTGGATCTCCTGCAGAATCCTCTTCTTCAAATGCTGGCTCCTCTGATGCAGCACCATTGGCCGACCAACCTGCTGACGCTGATGCTGATAACACCGCTGTTACAGGATCCCCGCAATCTGATGCCGAAGCTTCCACTGGATCTCCTGCAGATTCCTCTTCTTCAAATGCTGGCTCCTCTGATCCAGAACCATTGGCCGACCAACCTGCTGATGCTGATGCTG
Organism: Riptortus pedestris; assembly: GCA_019009955.1. Classification (NCBI taxonomy): domain Eukaryota; kingdom Metazoa; phylum Arthropoda; class Insecta; order Hemiptera; family Alydidae; genus Riptortus; species Riptortus pedestris. The sequence goes on along the minus strand of CM032229.1, from coordinate 122,653,849 downwards.
ATAACACCGCTGTTACAGGATCCTCGCAATCTGAAGCCGAAGGTTCCACTGGATCTCCTGCAGATGCCCCTTCTTCAAATGCTGGCTCCTCTGATGCAGCTGCATTGGCCGACCAACCTGCTGATGCTGATGCTGATAACACCGCTGTTACAGGATCCTCGCAATCTGAAGCCGAAGGTTCCACTGGATCTCCTTCAGATTCTTCTTCTTCAAATTCTGGCTCCTCTGATGCAGCACAATCTGCCGACCAACCTGTTGTTGCAGATGCTGATGCTGATAACACCGCTGTTACAGGATCCTCGCAATCTGAAGCCGAAGGTTCCACTGGATCTCCTGCAGATTCCTCTTCTTCAAATTCTGGCTCCTCTGATGCAGCACAATCGGCCAACCAACCTGCTGATGCTGATAACACCGCTGTTACAGGATCCTCGCAATCCGAAGCCGAAGCTTCCTCTGGATCTCCAGCAGATTCCTCTTCTTCAAATTCTGGCTCATCTGATGCAGCAGAATCGGCCGATCAACCTGCTGATGCTGATACTGACAACACCGCTGTTACAGGATCGTCGCAATCTGAAGCCGAAGGTTCCTCTGGATCTCCCGCAGACTCTTCTGCTATAAATTCTGGTTCATCGGGCGCAGCACAATCTGAACAACAACCTGCCAAAGCTGATGCAAATAACGGAGCTGTTTCAGGATCCTCACAATCCGAAGCAGAATCTTCCTCTGGATCTCCTGCTGGTTCTTCTTCTTCAAATTCAGGCTCATCTGATGCAGTACAATCTGGCGACCAGCCTGCCGAAGCTGATGCAAATAACGCAGCTGTTTCAGGATCCTCACAATCCGAAGCAGAATCTTCTTCTGCATCTCTTGTTGATTCTTCTTCAAATTCAGGCTTATCTGACGCACCACAATCTGGCGATCAGCCTGCCGAAGGTGATGCAAATAATGCAGCTGTTTCAGGATCCTCACAATCCGAAGCAGAATCTTCCTCTGGAGCTCCTGCTGGTTCCTCTTCTTCAAATTCAGTTTCATCTGATGCAGCGCAATCTGGCGATCAGCCTGCCGAAGGTGATGCAAATAACGCAGCTGGGTCAGGATCCTCACAATCCGAAGCTGAAGCTCCCTCAGGGTCTCCTGTTGATTCCTCTTCTTCAAATTCAGTCCCATCTGATGCAGTACAATCTGGCAATCAGCCTGCCGAAGGTGATGCAAATAATGCAGCTGTTTCAGGATCCTCACAATCCGAAGCAGAATCTTCCCCTGGATCTCCTGCTGGTTCTTCTTCTTCAATTTCAGGCTCATCTGATGCAGCACAATCTTGCGACCAGCCTGCCGAAGTTGATGCAAATAACGCTGCTGTTTCAGGATCCTCACAATCCGAAGCAGAATCTTCCTCTGGAGCTCCTGCTGGTTCCTCTTCTTCAAATTCAGTTTCATCTGATGCAGCGCAATCTGGCGATCAGCCTGCCGAAGGTGATGCAAATAATGCAGCTGTTTCAGGATCCTCACAATCCGAAGCAGAATCTTCCCCTGGATCTCCTGCTGGTTCTTCTTCTTCAATTTCAGGCTCATCTGATGCAGCACAATCTGGCGACCAGCCTGCCGAAGTTGATGCAAATAACGCAGCTGTTTCAGGATCTTCACAGTCTGAAGCCGAAGCTTCCTCTGGATCTCCTGCTGGTTCTTCTTCTTCAAATTCAGGCTCATCTGATGCAGCACAATCTGGCGATCAGCCTGCCGAAGGTGATGCAAATAACGCAGCTGTTTCAGGATCTTCACAGTCTGAAGCCGAAGCTTCCTCGGGATCTCTAGGTGTTTCTTCTTCTTCAAATTCAGGTTCATCTGATGTGGCACAGTCGGCCGACCAACCTGCCGAAGGTGATGCTAATAACGCAGCTGTTTCTGGATCCTCACAATCGCAAGCAGGAGCTTCCTCTGGATCTCCTGCAGATTCGTCTGTTCAAAAACCAAGCTCATCTGATGTTGCACAACCTGGATCTTCTGTAGCTTCAACTCAGTCTGCTGGCTCTGCTAGTAATCCCCAATCTGGAGATGAGGCTACATCATCCATTCCAAATAATGACATTCCACCTGGCTCCGCTCAATCAGAATCTTCGGATAATGCTGATGGACAATCGTCAGTATCTGACAGAAATAAAGGCAGTCCTTCAAGTTCGCCACCATCTGATATTTCTTCTGTGCCTTTGCCTCCTCCTGGACCACCAGGTCCCAATCCATCATCACATGGTGACCAGTCATCCGTCACACAAGGTGGCACTCCGGAAATTCCCAACATACCTCCACCATCTCATTCAGGACCACCATCTTCTGAAAATGGCGGAGAAACTAATAACGAAGATGGAGCAGGTGCAAACGAAAATAGCTGGGCTTCCTTCTGGCAGAATCGCTGGCGTAAGTGGTTTGAATTTCACAAATCTCAAACTGGAACTAATGTAGATTCCGGTGAGTCCAATGAAACATCACAAAAATCAAATGAATCACCAGAGGATAAGAGTGACAATTCAGGAAATAATGTACCCTCAGATGCATGGCACAAATACTGGGAGAACCAGAGGCATCAGTGGGCTGAGTTTCACCAAAGGATTGCTGAATTAAGAAAAAACCAGGGCCAAACAGGAGTAGAAGCTAATTTGAATATTGGCAAACCACCTGTAGCAGACGAAGCTGCTATACGTGAATATTGGAAAAATCGAGGCCTTCAATGGGAAGAATTTCATAAGAAAGTTGGCGAATGGAAGCGAACACATTTGCCGATTGTAAACTCAGATGAAATTTCCGATAAATCAAAAGAGTCTCTGGAAAATCCTCCATCTAAAGAATCAGAAGAAAATCCACCCTCTAAAGAGTCTCATGAAGAATCACACTCGAAGGAGTCAATAGAGAATTCACCATCGTCAGCATCTAAAAGCGTCGAAAACAATTTGGAAAGGTTCTGGAAAAATCGTGGCCAACAGTGGGAGGCTTTACATAGGAGGCTAGGTGAAAGATTATCCCGAAATAATGACGAACGAGATGAAGAAAGGAAAAGAGAACGAGAAGAAATGGATAGAGAAAGAAAGGAAAAAGATGAGCAAAAGAAAAGAGATAGAAAGGAAAGAGAAGAGGAAAGGAAGAGAGAAAGAGAAGAGAGGGATAGAGAAAGAAAGGAAAGAGACGAGGAAAGGAAGAGAGAAAGAGAAGAAAGGGAAAGAGAAAGAAAAGAAGAACGCAAACGAAGAGACGAAGAAAGACATAATCGTCATTAGTTAATTAATTAAAAACTGAAAATAGAAATCAGAGATGAAAAGCATTTTTTTAATCGATATTTCCTATATTAGAGAATAAAGAAATCAATGAATTAATATTTTATCAATTTGTAACCTTTTTATCCACATATGATACTGTCCTTTTCTTTAAATTACATGACATTAAATGTCTGCTGTTCCACTGTAATATAATACATATATCAACTCCAACGATAACTGGATTCCATGGACGATATAATAACTCATTATTCCTCACAATTGTGGGGTAACAAAAAACCATGAATTTTAATTTAAGACAATTAATTCCAGTGTCACAAAGACTACGCAAGAACTTCTTGTAAACTTAACAATCTATATCCTATGTGTCTCATACGAATGCTAAAACGTTTCATATTTATAGACACACTTATATATTTAACGTCTTAGCATTCAATGAGATTTTTTGTTGACTCACTGTTAACATCGGAAAGGTCTGTCATGTAGGGGCTGCGTAAACTAAGCAGATTTTCCACGTGAAATTTTACAATACAAAAATCTACACACTCCTAACACTTAATACCACCGTGGGTGAATACAAACGATATTGAGAAATCCTTCAGTTAATTTTAATAAGCTTCCAACGGAAATGGCTTCTGCATTGTAAACAAATAGGTCTGCCAACCACTCAGAGCTGAACAAACAGATATACATATTCTTCACCAGAAAGTAAAACAATTACTGATATACATCTGAATATAACATATTAACTTTATTGCAATCTAGTACTGCAATTTATAATCAGAAAAATTTATATTTTAATATCTCAAATTTTAGTAGTCCAAGAACTAAAGAAGGGAGGGGGATGAAAAGAACGTATTTTTTCTGTAATCGTTGAATAATGGTAACATTACTAAACTGAAATGAGTGAAGAAAGTGAAACATTTTGCAATAGAGTGAAGAAAGTAATCACTTTCTTCACAAGTGAAGAAAGTGAATTGCCTTCTTAATTAGTAATAAGTATAAATTAAAAAATAATTTGAAGTTGGAAATTAAATGCTTTTAAATGTTTCTTAACATTATAAGAATTTATTTGAACAAAATAAATTGAAATGTGAATGAATTATTGGTGGAAATAATCAATATATTTTAAAATTTAAATATAATAATCATTACCTTCCTTGTTTATAACCTGCACTTGTTTATAACTGCACTACTTCACAATCATCACTAGTTGTTTTATAACTATGCTTATAACCTTTCACAACCTTGCTTATAACCTACCAACAACATACCATAATCTTCACAACATCCTAATTTTGTTCATATTCTGGTTAGATCTGATCATGTATTACACGATTACAGAAAAAATTTAATATTACACTCGTGACGAAAGTAGAATTTACAACTCTCGTGAAATTACCACACTCGCTTCGCTCGTGTAGGTAAACGTTTCACTCGAGTTGTAAAATTATCTACTTTCGTCACTTTTATAATAAATAACTATTCATATATACAGTCTAAACCAATTTCACGAGAGCCGATCAGGTACGGATACGACCGAACAAAGCCGGAATCTTACGACAAGAACCAACAATAGCCGATCTCATCTTGTCCACTATCCAAACATACTTAATAAAAATGCAAATATTCAAGATACAGGGTAAATGAATAAAACAATATTTATAGCACATTTAATTTGCAATAAGTTTGGTTCTGTATACATTTTCGATCCGACGTATAGTAACGGAGATATGTTGAATTTTCGATAATCCTTTTTCTAAAGCCACCCTCCCACTGGTCCAATTTCAGCCATTAACGAACTTGATCTTTTTTTACGTAGATGTCGACTTTGGTAACGATCAAACAAAAATTGCGAGCGCTGGAGGTTAACAGACCCATAAAAGTATTCCCAGTAGGGAAAGAGGAAAATTTTGGGAGCCATGTACATTTCTAAAGACCTAGAGAATGTAATTAATTTTACAACAGACACATGGAATTTAAATTCTTATTATGCTGGAGTGTTAGATAAATTTAAATAAATCGGGCAAATAAAGGTAAAGATAGTTTGATGAGTGATATTTATTTATTAGTCTGTGGAGTTTTATGGGTTTATGGAACCTACCTGTTAAGAGATTAGACATTGTTTGACAAATTACCACTTGGTGAGGCTGATTGTAATAAGGAGTTTTTTTCTTCTTCTTTGGAGATTTAATGTAATATATGGGATCAGGTTAGCCATGTGAGTTAAAGCGTTGACCTTAATCTCACGTGGTAAACCTGGAGTGGCTAGTTCGATTCTTGCCTGGGCAAAGGAAATTATTGTGACGGAATTCATTAAATAACATCCTTAGACCCACCTTTGCTAGAAAAGGGTGGTAACCTGTAGATAACACGCCCCAATTACCCTGAGTTGCAAAAAGTGGACTTTAATAAATAATAATAATAATGCAATATAATAATAAAATAGTACTTTAAGTATCTAAGAAAATTAAACGTTTTCTGTCAAAATAAAGGTAAAGTTAGATAATCGCTGAAATCAGACTAGTGGGAGGGGGTGGTTTAGAGAATGGGATTTTCGTAAATTTCGAAATATCTTCGTTACTATTCGTCGGATCGAAATATTGGTTAATACCAAACTCATTGTAAATTGAATGTTCTATGAATATTTTCTGCATCCTGAATATTAACTGAGATATTTGGACTACATCGTTTTCGGCTTTCAGTAAACCCCCACTCATTAAAGGGTTATATACCGAATATTGTTTTCATGAGACCTTTATTATACGAGATACATGGAAATATGTTATGTTGACCCTAATCTCATTGAGGGAGATAAGAATTATTCTGATTCAATATAAATTGAAGTATATGTAGTTTCAATGAAATTAATATGTTATTTTCTGATATATTTCACTTTCCGTTGTGGGGGTGGCAGACTTGTTTGTTTTCATTTCAGACGCTTCTCATCTGAGTGTTATTAAAATTAACCGAATGATTTCTGATTGGAGTTTGCATTTTTTTCTCTTAATATTAACGGTGGTGTTGTTTTACAAATATGTAGATTTATCTGTTGTTAAACTTCACGAGGGAAATCTGCTTAGTTTGCGCAGCTTCTGCATGACGGACTTTTCGATATTCCGCTTTGTCCATCTGCCGTTATATTAAACGAGTGATGGCAGTGGAATCGGGCAGAGATCTAGGTGGCCATGATGAATGTGCTACTTGCTATCAATCAGGAAGGCAGTGGAATGCCTCCCCTGACTGCTTGGTCATCCTTGTATCCCCGTTAGCCGTGACCAGTCCCCTCGCAGCCACTATTATACACACTGCAACACACACTCGGCAGTGGTTTATGCTTTGTAATTGTCAGCTTTTTGCAATTACAGCCTCGCCGTCATTTTGGTCTTCCAATAAACCCTTATGAGGGGAAAGCTACTCTCAAGGCAACTGACTGCCTTTATTTTGTGCTTGGTAATGCCGATCTCGCAGATCATTTCACGCAAATATTCTTCAAATGCCTATGTCCTCGGGAAGTTTATGTTCAAACCTTTAAACGGAAATGAGATGAGTAGGAGGGGCTATACTGATGACCGAAAACAAAAAATGCAAATATCTCAGTTAATAATCAAGATAGTGAAAAAATGTACATGACAACAATTATAGAACGTAAATGTGCAATAAGAATGGTTCTATACTATTTTTCGATCCGACGCATAATAATGGAGATATTACGAATTTTATAAATGCTCCCCCTCTAAACCCCCTTTCCCTAATCCGATTTCAGCCGTTAACGAACTTGATCTTCCTTTTAGCAGATTTCCCCTTAGGGAAATCAGCTATTGAGGTCATACTCATGACGCGATTTTCGAAAACTTTCTTCAAATGTCCATCGATCCTACCCAGGAGATGACGAAAATGAGGTCCGTTCAAAATTATATATATATATATATATATATATATATATATATATATATATATATATATATATATATATATATATATATATATATATATATATATTTTTCTGTTAACGCTCTAGCGGTCGCAATTTTTGTTTGATCGTTACCAAACTTCATATTCAAGCGTTTTACGTAAAAAGAGAGATCAAGTTCGTTAATGGCTGAAATCGGACCAGTGGGAGGGGGGGCTTTTTGAAAATTCAAAATATCTCCGTTATTATGCGTCGGATCGAAAAATTGTATAGAATCAATCTTATTGTAAATTAAATTTACTATACATATTGTTATATACATTTATTCTGTATCTTGAATATTAACCGAGATATTAGCATTTGTATTGTGTGTATGGTCGACGGCACCCCGCCATGTTCCGGACTCTCCGCTGAGAGCTCTGGTGGCCGTTTCCAGAACTATTCGTCCCTCGTGAATAGGTTTAGAGATCCCTTCCTACCAGAGCTGTCATTAGGCGGATTTCTCTATTGTACAACTTCACGTGGGAAATCTGCTTAGTTTACGCAGCCCCTGCGTGACGGACTTTTTACATATAAAGATTATATACCGAGTTTGGTGACAATTAAACAAAAATTGCGAATGCTAGAGTGTTAATATATATATATATATATATATATATATATATATATATATATATATATATATATATACTAGCTAAGGTACCCGGCTTCGCCCGGGAATTCATTTGAGCCTGAATGAAGATGGTATTTTTTGGCAAGGCTTTACTTTCCACAATATTTTGTCATTTCCCTGACACAGACTTTAGGTTTCATACCCGTCGTTGCTCTGGATTTGTAAATAATTAAATTATTTGTTATGCAAGGTTTCACTCTCCTCAATATTTTTATATTTCCCGTCTCCTGAGCATGTATTTTTTTTTTTATAAATTAATGAACATATAATTTATAATCGTAGAAAGTATTCTGTCTTCCAAACCATGTATGAATAAAAGTTCCTTTCCCTTGATGCGGTACAAAGCTTAATGGTGACAGCTGTTTTAGATTCGTCATAACCGCTATTAAAAATACACTTTTGTAAATCACGATTGTAAACTGTGTATTGATATTGGTGTTCAGTAAAGTATATCATACATTAACGAAGCAGAGTTAATAAATACCAGAAATAACTGGGCGCACCTCCCCAGCGTTCATCCTTTTAAATTATTTATTTTTGGTAATTAAAAAAATTCACATTCCTGAGAATAACACTACATTGCTATAAGCATCAATTAACATGTACACAATGACCAATATGAGGTCGGCTGGGGTGATAGTGCAAAGGAAGTAGCTTGACACCGCCATAGGCTCAGTGCTGCCAACTCATTTAGGATATTAATCCTGTAATACCTTAAATTATATGAACAAATCAGATTACATCTTCTTCATAATACTAAAACTGTTTGTTCGAATATTTTTCAGGTTCTAATTAAATAAAGTATTAAATACACACAGCGAAAACCGGCATTTCTCATGAATTAATGTTTGGGCGAAGAGAAGGGGGGGGGGGAGAGTATACTTTACTTGGTGCAAACTGTTACTGACGTTAAAAAATAACATAGATTTGAATTATCAAGGATAAAATATTAACATAGATTTGAAATCATTTATCCTGGTAAGGTACCTACCTGGTTGTTCGAATTGGAAAGAATTGTTGAGCATATCAATATTTCTACGCAAATTACTTCCTTTTACACTGTTATACAAAAAATTGTATAAAACAAAAGTTACTCTAAATACCAAAGTAAACAGCTATTGTTATGTGCACGTTTGACGAAAAACAAATAGATTGCGAATTTTTATTTCAGACTCCCGTTAGAACCTAAAAATTGTAATATACCTTATAATCAGGGAAGAATTAATGCTAATTGACATACCGAGTTTTTTTTAAGTTCAGTTTAATCGTTAGCGCCCAATGAAATAGTTGACCCCCTCTTTAGTTTATAGTGTATATCTCGTTTATACTTTGTTAAAAGAAAAAAATGAATATCACAAAAGTTACTCTAATTAACATAATAAACAACTTTTGTTATGTTCATATTTGCCGAAAAACGAATACAAAACGAAATACCGCTATTTTTAAATTCTGGCCTTCCTTACAACCCCCACTCCTGCCCGTCCCTAGAAATATTGGTATGGCTTGTTATAATGAAAGCGTTAGTGCTAATACATATACCGAGTTTTATTTATTTCGGTTGGGTCCTTTGTCCCATTTAAAATTGTTCACTTCCGCTATAGGTTTTAGCGTATATCTCGTTTATAATTCGGTATACTAAAAAAGTGTATATAACAAAAGTTGTTCTAAATTACAAAATAAACAACTTTTGTCATATGAATATTTTCAGGAAAACCAATAGGAAACGAAATATCGCTATTTTTAATTTCAGGCCTTCTTACAACCCCCACTCCTCCCCGTCCCTAGAAATGTTGGTATAGCTTGTTATAATGAAGCCGTTAGTGCTAATACACGTACCGAGTTTTATTTAGTTCGGTTGATTCTTTTGTGCCAAATAAAATTGTTGACTCCCGCTATAATTTTTAGCATATAACTCATTTATACTTCCGTATACGGCAAAAATGCATATGACAAAAGTTACTCTAAATTACAAAATAAACAACTTTTGTTATGTGCATATTTTCCGAAAAACCAATAAGAAACGATGTCAATTAGCACTAATGCCTTCCTTATAATAAGCTATACTAACATTTCTAGGGACGGGCAGGAGTGGGGGTTATAAGGGAGGCCTGAAATTAATAATAGTGATATTTCGTTTCTTATTGGGGTTTCGGCAAATATGCACATAACAAAAGTTGTTTATTTTGTTATTTAGAGAAATTTGCTCAACAATTCTTTTCAATATGAACTACCAGGTACAGCACCTGGAAAAATTAATTTTAATGTATGTTAATATTTTGTCCTTAATAATTCAAATCGATGCACAATGCACAGGAAACGGGAAATATGACAATATGGAGGACAATGAAGTCTTACATAAAAAATTAATTTTATTCTTAACAAATCCACAGAAACGATGGGTATTAACCCGTACAACACTGGGACGGGTAAATGTCAAGATATTGTGCTAAGTCAAGCCTTGCCAAAAAGTATCATCACCATTCAGCCTCAAATGAATTCCCGGGCGAAGCCGGGTATCTGAGCTAGTATATATTGTAACGGTCGAGCCTGTGGTTCTCCGCTGTCTCTCTATATCTATGAGATCAGAGTGATTAGTACTAGGCTTTAAACGAGGTAGCAGCACCTGTCAAGGGACGGACAGGAGCCCTGTGAGTCCAAGGGTCAATCTCGGTGGACAAGAACAGTGAGTCGTCCCCCAGATCCCAAGATGCAAAGAGAGCGTAAGTGTTTCTTTAATTATCTAGCCTAAATGTGCTATATCTCTGATTAAATAGATAAATTAGCTCTTACAGCAGAGATGGTGGAAACGAAAATGCTTGCCGTGCAATATAAGACCCTGAGAAGTAGCCGGTACATAGATTAAATTTAAATAATAATAATTATAATTAACCTTTCATTATATAAAATGGCCCCAACGTGAAAGGGCACGGCTTAAACATTTTTTTAAAATTTAAACATTTAAAATATTTATTTAGGTTATTCATTTAGAAAAAAATTTTTTTTTTTAATTAACATAGATTATAAAAATGGATATTAATACTAATAGCAAAAGTTTTGAGGATAGGATTAGTGATGTAGAACAGGAAAGTAATAATTTGGATCTTGAAAAACTATCTATTGAAAGTGAACCGTTAGAGGGAACACAGACCAATAATATCGTATATAAAGATCAGGCTAGACATATAATTCAATTAGAGGATTCGGGAATACCGTTATCTACTGAGATAGCAAATTTGAGCTTTTTGGGTTTTGAACAACCACGAGGTACTTCTACCAGAATAATAGATAATTTAAAGGATTTAAAAGGACAAAAAGAGGTCAGTAGTCCTATCGAAAAAGATCAAAACATGCTGGAAGCTATAATGAACTTAATAAAAGCAGGAAATACTAAATTGGAAGCCAAACTAGAAGAAAATAATAACAAACTAGAACAAAATAATAACAAACTAGAAGAAAATAATAACAAACTAGAAGAAAATAATAACAAACTAGAAGAAAATAATAACAAACTAGAAGAATTTAAACAAGAAGTTAGAAATAGTATTGAATCATTGATAATAGATATCGAACAAACTCGAGTAGATGTATCAAACGAGAGAAAAGAATTTCTGAATGAGATAAATAATCTTAAAAACGGAAATGAAATAAACTTAAAACCTTTAGAGAAAAGATTAGCAGGTGAAACAGAAAATTTAAAAAAAGAAACCGTTCAGACTAGAGAACTACTAAAAACGGAATTAATGGATGAAATGGATGCCAAAATAATAGAAACCCGACAAGAATGCCATCAACAGAAAAACTTAATTCGGAATGAATTAAAAGGGGAAATTGAGCATGAAAAGATTATTCAAGGGAAGATAAATGATCAAATAAATCTAAATATTCAGAAAATAACTCACGAAAATAAACAAATAATTGAAGATAGATCGTTAATACAAATAGAGAATTTATTAGAGACAGATTTCAAAATAGGAGGTATAGCTGATGAAATGGAAAATATCCGGCAAGAATTAAAAAAAGTTCAGATAGGTCGTTTGCCCAACTGTAAAGAAATTAGAGTCAATCCTGAAGCGAGATGTCCTAAATTTAGTGATAGTCGACAGAAGAGCCCTACTGACTTTCTGTCTGAATTAGAAAATTATTTTAACATTTATGGAGTAGATACATGGGGAAAACAAGAGTTAATCATTTCAGAGTTCATGAGGGGAGTTCCAAGAACTTGGTGGTTGATTGAAAAGGAATTTATTAGAAATTTCATTCATTTTAAAGAAAGATTTTTAAATAAATATTGGGGAGAAGATAGGCAGGATGAATGTAGAAATCAAATTACCAATGGGAAATATCGCCCAGGAGAAAATTTAACTATGGATGATTATGCCAGGAAATTATTTAAAGACTGTAAATATCTTAATCCACCATTTCCCGAGTCTTATCAAATAAAATGCATAATAAAACACTTCCCATGGCAAATACAATGTATCTTGGGGGTCGGCCAAATCAGTAATAAAGAGGAATTTCTTGACCTTTTACAAAAATTACCAGCTCAGGATATCATGAGGGGAACGGATAGAGAAGAAAATCGTGATAATGAGGGAAACAACCCAAATAGAGTGAGAAATAAACAAAGAGAATTTTCGATAGAAAAAAGGGATCGAAATTCATGGTGTAGTCCACCAGGTTATAACAGGAGACATAGTCATTTTCCCCCTAGTAATAGCGTTCATCCGAGAAACCCGGCTAATGTTTCCCGACAATTTTATAATAGTAGTGGGAATTCAAATTACAAACCACTCAACAAAAACTTTGGAAGAGGTAATGGGAGATTTGAAAATAGAAATTATAACGGTCAAGACTTCCGAAATAGCCCAGGAACAAGCGAGAAGAAACTAACAGGAATAAACGCGGTAATAAGAGATCAGAATTTGGAATCATCAAAACATACTTTAAATCCGCCTAAATCAAATCCCACTGAGAAAGAATTTCCGGAAAACCCGTAAGTCCCCATTTGAATTCATTAGAGCCTGAGGACAAATGTGGGACAATGAAGTTATTAATTCAGGTTTTGTAAAATTTATTCCGGCTATTAGAAGTATTATAAAAGATAAATCTTCATTATTTGAAAATCCTTGCGACTATTTATTAGAGGAACTTTTACCTGAAAATATAGAAATTTCAACAGTCGTAAGTCCGATTACACGTCTAACATATGGAAACAAAGAGATTGATGTTCTATGGGACTCGGGATCACAACAAACTGCCATAAATGAAAATTTTTATCAGCAATATAAAAATGATCTCCCAATTTTAAGTGATTCGGTTTATCGGCAAAAGTAAAAGGGGCTTTTGGGAAGAGATCGAAACAGATAAAAAAACAAACATTACCTTTGGTAATGAAACAATAAATTTGAATTATTGGATAATACCTGATCTGGTGTACACTATTATTTTTGGTATTGATACTATGGAAAAGGTTAAAACATTAATAAACTTAGAAACACACCGAATTAGAATACATTTGAATAATAAAATATTGGAATTTAATTACAACGAAGTTAAAAGAAAAAAAATAAAGAAAATCGGAACAATGGATATTGGAGAGGATAAACTTAATATACAATTTTTAGATATGGATAAAATCGTAGAATATTATCCGCAATGTGATGCTGAAAATAAACATATTCGCAATCAACTGGAAAATTTAATAAATAAAAACAGAGAAATATTTCGAGAAAAACCCGGCTTAATTAGACATTACACTCATAAGTTAGAATTGATTCCCGGTGTGAATTTTATAAAAGGTAGAATATACCCAATACCACACAGTCTAGAGGAACAGGTGGCTAAGGAATTGATTAAAATGGAAAAAAATGGGATTATTGAGAAATCCTACACTAGTTTTATTAATCCTCTGGTAGTAATAAAGAAAAGAAATGGACAAATACGGCTATGCTTGGATGCCCGACAATTAAATAAATGTTTAATCCCACAATATGAACAGTCCCCTAGTATCGATTATGTCTTATCGAAATGTAGAAACACCAAATACATGTCACTTCTTGACCTCCGAAATTCATTTTGGCAAATTCCTTAGTGTAAAGAATCAAAACAATATACTGGGTTTGTATTTAAGCAGCAGGGATATGTTTTCAAGGTCACGCCATTTGGATTAAAGACCTCATTTTCTGCTCTGATAAGGGGACTCAATCCGATTGTTCAACAGGTTTCAGAATTTGCTATGGTTTTCATAGATGATATTTTCATTTTTTCTGATAGTCCCGAAGAACATTTGAATCATCTGGAAATAATAATGAACCTTTTAGCAAAGCATAATTTAACCACGAATCTTGAGAAAGCCAAATTTTTTTGTAAAAAAGTAACATATCTAGGTCATGTTATATCATCTGAGGGAATTGAAATGTGTCACGAAAAAATTGAAGCGATTCAAGAATTTAGGAGACCCCGTAGTGTAAAGGAACTGAAAGGATTTTTAGGTTTGGCTGGATTCTACAGGAGATTTATTAAAAACATGGCGCAATTAAATATTCCATTAAATAAATTATTAAAAAAGGGGCAGAAGTGGAAATGGGGCGAAGAAGAGGAGAAAGCATTTCTATCTATAAAGGAAGCATTTTGTAGACAAATATTACTTCATGTGCCTAAATCCCATTTAAGATATATAGTTCAAACGGATGCTAGCAACGCAGCTATTGGTGCACAATTGTATCAGAGACACCCGGACGGTGACGCTATCCCAATCTATTTTACTACCCGTACTTTAAATAAGTATCAACAGAAATATAATTCATCAGAACTAGAAATGTTAGCCATAGTGTTTGCATTACAGAAATTCCGACAGTATCTGTTGGGAAGACAATTTACTATTATCACTGATAACCATAGTTTAACTCATATTAAAGATTGTAAACTAACATCGGCTAGATTATCCCGATGGATTATGTTAATTCAAGAATTCGATTTCACAATTGAGCACTGCAAAGGAAGAGAAAATATAGTTGCTGATTCGTTGAGCCGATTTGTTGGTGAACGCCCTTACGAAGAACATAAGATAATGGCAACTGGGAAAATCAATTTATCTAGGAAAAATATTCGACAACGGGTAGAGAACTTACCATATTTTCAGAAATATGATGATTGTCTAGGAAAAATATATAAGGAAACAGAAGAAAATGAAACAGACCGGTATTGTATAGAGAAGGAAATATTATTAAAGAAAACGGGGAATCTTTGGAAAGTCTGTTTAGATACAGAAACATTAAAATTATTTATTCTTTATGTACATCAATTGTATGCTAATGTCGGCATCCGGAAAACGTATGAACTTATCCAGCATGATTTTTATCACCCAAAATTACTATCTATGACTAAGAAAATTGTTAGTTGCTGTGACACTTGTCAAAAAACTAAATTTGCTAATAGAATATTATGGGCATCAATGTCAAATATAATCACTTCTAAGCCGCTTGAAATGATAGCGATAGATTTTGTAGGACCTTTCCCGTTATCTGAAAATCAAAATAAATATTTATTAACTTGCCTAGATATATTTAGTAAATTTATTCGAATATACCCAATTCAAAAATGTAATAGTGCTACTGTTATAAATTGTCTATTCAACGACTACATCCCAAAGTATGGTAGACCATCTAAAATATTAACAGATAATGGTACTCAATTTATTGCTGATAAATGGCACAATACACTGGCCAAGTATAAAATTACATGGATTCGAACTTCAATCCGACACCCACTGGGTAATCCAGTAGAAAGAGCTCATCGAACCATCTCAAAATTTCTCCGAGTTCTAGTAAAAGACCGTCATGATATGTGGGAAAATTATATAAAAAAGGTAGAATCATGCATGAATGAGGTAATACATGAAACAACATATTTAACCCCATGCCAAATTATGTTAGGCAAAACACCTCAACGTGAATGGATCAAATGGTTAGATTTGGAGCATTTGATTAGGCCAGATGAAGAACAGAAATTTTATTTAACCCTTGCGGCAGAACGGACCCGTCGACAGTGTCAAAAGAACAAAGACAGGTGGGACCGGAGTAGAACAATTACTGAATTACAACCTGGTACTAAGGTGTTAGTTAAATCACTGAGGGTATCTAAATCTCAAGAAAAAGTATATGCCAAGTTTCTAGAAGTGTACGAAGGTCCATATGAGATTAAGAAAAGTTATGGTAACGGAGCATATTTATTGACATATATAAAGTCCGGTAATACTAAGGGAAAATTTAATATCCAGGAATTAAAAATTTATAGGGAAAGTATGGATACCAAACTAAAGCAATAAAAAAAAAAAAAAAAAAAAAAAAAAAAAAAAAATTATTAGTAATATAGAATAGATAATATATTTATTGTTATAAATAAAAAATAAATAAAAATAAAATAATATATCGTGTTAATTAAATATAAAATAATATAATAAAAAAACAAAAAAAAAAAAATTAGTAATATTAAAATAAATAAAAATATATAATATATTTATTGTTATAAATAAAAAAAATAATAGTAATATTAAAATAAATAAAAATATATAATATATTTATTGTCATAAAAAAAAAAAAAAAAAAAAAATTATAATATAAAATGTAAATTTTATATCTATATTTAATGTAAATGCCCCCTGGGGGGGGGGGGGCATATCTAACGGTCGAGCCTTTGGTTCTCCGCTGTCTCTCTATATCTATGAGATCAGAGTGATTAGTACTAGGCTTTAAACGAGGTAGCAGCACCTGTCAAGGGACGGACAGGAGCCATGTGAGTCCAAGGGTCAATCTCGGTGGACAAGAACAGTCGACTCCCAAGATGCAAAGAGAGCGTAAGTGTTTCTTTAATTATCTAGCCTAAATGTGCTATATCTCTGATTAAATAGATAAATTAGCTCTTACAGCAGAGATGGTGGAAACGAAAATGCTTGCCGTGCAATATAAGACCCTGAGAAGTAGCCGGTACATAGATTAAATTTAAATAATAATAATTATAATTAACCTTTCATTATTATATATATATATATATATATATATATATATATATATATATAGTTTTGAACGGACCTCATTTTCGTCATCTCTTGGGTAGGATAGTTGAACATTTGAAGAAATTTTTCGAAAATCGTGTCATGAGTACGACCTGAATAGCTGATTTCCCTTAAGGGAACAGGGATTGCTTAAACTAAGCAGATTTCCAGCGTGCTGGTATAGCAGAATTGTGATCTCGTCTCACCACTTTTTGTATAACCAATGTATGACGTCATCGATTAAGATTTTACAGTTCTGGCTCGAAAAAGTTTATTTGATCAATCTCGAACTCCAGATCCTGCCGTTTCTTCCAACACTGAAGATCACATTAGTTAATGGTTGAAATCGGACCACAAAGAAGGGTGAAGGATAGAGAGGGGAGAATATATAAATATATATCATTTATAATGTGTCCTATCACAAAGTGTTGACTCAATTTTCTTAATAACATAATGCTCTGGTCTTGTTTTTTTTTCCTCCCCCCCCCCGCTGTACCTTAGGGCAGCCCCATATCAGTTATTCATCCAATTTCTAATCTTTAAATTTTGAATTCGATCTACTAGGTAGTTGGTGACCCACAAACACCCTCATAGTGAGTCCTTGTGAGCACCTTAGACTTCCTCGAAGCCATTTCTGTTCAGTGAAACTCCAATAATTGCCTAATATCCTAATTAAATTGTATTGGCTATATATCATATTTATTTCCTATCTTACCTACTTACATATAACCTATCATATCTATTTATTACATGTTCTTTTGCCGTTCAGCACTTTTCTTCCGAATTTCACAACGCCTTCAAAACGTCTTCGGTCTGGATCAGCTTTTTAAATGAATTCCGACGCCAATCGAGCAACGAGTATTCCCCCGCTAGCAGAAGCCTTGCGCTGGACACTCAAAAATAATGTGCTTCACCGTTTCTACAGCTCCACATCTACACTTCGGGTCAGCCCTCAATAGTGCAGCTTATAGTTGAGGTCTCCGTGTCCTGTAAAGATCTACTCTTGCTCTTTAAATTTACTTGCATCTTGAACATTTAACGATTTCTACTCATCCGAACCTCAGTCGCTAAACATCTCATTTCCAGCACACGTTCCAACCTGTGTTTATAACACAGGCTTTTTTATGCGGGAATTAGAGAGAAAAAAACTCGAATTGTGACGAACAGCGTCTTATTCTAGAGAGTGGGAAATTTGTTTAATTTACGCAGTCCCTGCGTGACGGGCGATTTTAGCCAAAAACATAGATGTAGATTGTGCAGCCCCTTGGTTCTATACTATTTTTCGATCGGAAGTATAATAAAGAATATATTTCGAATTTTAGGAATTTCTCCATCTCTATAGCCCCCTCCCCGTGATTTCAGCCGTTAACCAATTTGATCTTTAGTTCTACATAAAACCCTTATACATCAAGTTTGGTAACGAAACAACAAATGACCGTTAGAGTGGCAAGAGACAAATATATAACACAAGTAACGCTGAACTAATGAAATTGCATGGCTAGCCTGAAGTATCAAAAGTCCGTCAACCCGGCTGCGTTAACTAGGCAGATTTCCCACGTGCTCAACGTATTTGTATTTACCTCAAAACTTAAAGGTTCAATGAGAACAATATTTAGTATTTAAGCTTCAAATAAAGTGTTTAAAAACATAGTAGAATATTGTTAATATGAGATGAGTAGGAGTGGGGCTTTACTGAAGAACGAAAACTAAAAAAGGCAAATATTTCTGTTAATAATCAATATATTGAAAGAAAGTACATAACAACATTTATAGAACATTATATTGGCAATACGATTTATTTTATACAATTTTTCGATTTAACGCATAATAACGAAGATATTAAGGATTTTTGAAATTCTTCCCCTCTAAACCCTCCTCTTCTCTTGGTCCGATTTCAGCCGTTAATTAACTTGATCGTTCTTTTTGCATAAATCGATTATATAACCATTTTGTTCTCTATACCACAAAAACAGCGACTGATAGAGCCTTAACAGATATATATATATATATATATATATATATATATATATATATATATATATATATATATTTGTGCTGAGGTTTTCGACCAGGTTTTATTTATATGTGGTGTGTTCTTCTTTTCGGAGTTTTGGTCAACATTTGAAAATCGCTTCATGAGTACGACCTCAATAGCTGATTTCCCTTAAGGGAAATCTGCTAAAAAGGGCAGACCGCTACAGCTAATAAATTTGGTCTATGTTGTTGTGGAAGGTGGAAATAGTGGATACCTTGTTGTCATGCCATAACCACCACTCACCCGTCCGATCCCACCAACCAGCTTACAAACGGTAATGAGAATTTTTTCAGTTAATTAAAATAAATTCCCTACTGAAACGGCTTCTAAATTGTAAGAATAATGTATATTTTAATAAATCAAATTTTAGTAGTCCAAGAACTAAGAAGGGTGGGAGGCGGATGAACAGAACGTATTTGCATAAATCTCACAAAGTAAAGAAGGGAAGATAAGGTTAGAAACGACAGGTAAGGTTAGAAGAGGCGGAAACGGCCGACCTAATCCGAACTATACCCGACCACAGACTTCATCAAAATGCAAATATCTGGGTTAATATTCAAGATAGAGAATAAATGTATATAACAATATTTATAGTAAATTTCATTTGCATTAAGATTGGTTCTATACAAGTTTTCGATTTGATAATAACGGAGATATTTTGACCCCCCCCCTCCCTCTAGTCCGATTTTAACCATTAACGAACTTGATCTGTCTTTTTACATAAAACGGTTAAATATCGAGTTTCGTAACGATCAAACAAACATTGCGACCGCTAGAGTGTTAACAGACAAATATATATATATATATATATATATATATATATATATATATATATATATATATATATATATATATATAATTTTGAACGGACCACATTTTCGTCATCGCCTGGGTAGGATCGATGGACATTTGAAGAAATTTTTCGAAAATCGCGTCATGAGTACGATCTCAATAGCTGATTTCCCTCAAGGGAAATTTGCTACAACCTAAATTTAATGCTGAATGCCTGAGGAGCCATGAACTGCAGGGCCTTGATGAGACTAACGTTGCAATGCTGGTTCAAACGTTTCAGTGATGGTTGTACGGTAGCCACGACTGCTGGAATGGGGTTATGAAAACTACGCTATTAGCATAAAGCCTCAGCTATCTGACGAAGAGTCACAAGTGAAATGCAGAAGCCATTTGAAAAGGGGCATAAACCAAGTTGCGATGGCGGCCTTGAGACGATATGATCATCGGACATAGTGACTGCGCAGTCATAGCCTGTTTATTGGGCTCATTTGTGTCTTACCCTTTAGGATACACTGCTAAATGGGCGAATGGGTCGGTAATTCTGCTTTGATGGTCACGAAGCCGGCTGGTGCACTTGGCCTGATGCATTCGGATGCACCTCATTTGCGAAAGTCCTTTACAATGTAAATATTCATCATGCCATAATTTTGAGGAGCTTACTCGCACGTTTATAGCCTTTGCCCAACACTAAACTTTCTTATTATAATTGTGGTTCTGATTTATTGTGTTTGCATCGTAACCAGTACACACATAAATGCCTGAGAAAATATCCTGGATCGAGTTATAACTATAAGAAGTAGTTAGGATGAAATTTACATTATGTATGTAAATTTTGCCTTGGGCAGGGTAACTATCCGTGGTTGGTTTTGGTTTTACTTGCTACACTCATCTTAGTATGCCTAAAATAAATGAAAATCTTTAACTCAAGCTCACGAGTTCATTGAGGCATTTCTAACAAAGATGCCTAATCCTTTACCATAGCAACTCAAGTACCTCACGATGCTAAGGGAGTACCGGTAGGAGCAGGGGCGGATAGAAGTTGCTCTTATGCAATCACAAATCTAATTAAAAGTTAAGATGCAATCTCAGGGTTTGAAGATGACATCTGAAGCATCGCAACCCAATGTTTCAACCAATGAGCCACAAAGAGGAGTAAAACCTCTAAAAAACGTCCGTCACGCAGGGGCTGCGTAAACAACGCAGATTTACCACTTGAAGGTTTACAATAGATATAACTTGTAACAATACCTTGAATATTAAGTGAATAAATTCAAACTGCAATGAGAAATCATTAAGTCAATTTATATGTAAATAACCTCTACAACGGAAAGCGTCGTAATTGTAAACAAACAGGTCAGCCAACCTCGCAGCACTGAATAGTTAGATAGACCGGAAAGAAAAACAATTAATGAAATATATCTGAATATAATATATTTATTTTATTGAAAACAATTTTCTAAAGCTAGTGCTGTAATTTTTAATGAATCAGACTCAGTCAAATTTTAGTAATCCAAGAACACAAGAAGGGGGTAGGGGATCAACAGAAAGTATATCTCTCACCAAGTAAACGTTCAATGAAAACGATAATTTGGTATTTTACCTTGGAATGAAGTGGTTCATAATATAGCAGCTTATTATTATTGTGATTTGAGTGGGAGTTTACTGAGAGCCGTAATTTTAAAAAAAATCAAATATCTCGGTTAATACTCATGATACAGAAAACGTGCAGAGAACAACATTTATAGATCATTTAATTTTCATTAAGGTTGGTTATGTACAAACTCTCGATCCGGACTATAGTAACGGAGATATTTCAATTTTTCAAAATTCCCCCTCTAAGCATTTCCTATTAGTCCAATTTCAGCCATTAACGAACTCGTTCCTTTTAGCAGATTTCCCTTATGGGAAATCAGCTATTGAGGTCGTACTCATGACGCGATTTTCGAAAAATTTCTTCAAATGTCCATCGATCCTACCCAGGAGATGACGAAAATGAGGTCCGTTCAAAACTATATATATATCTATCTATCTATCTATATATATATATATATATATATATATATATATATATATATATATATATATATATATAGACATATATATATATTTGTCTGTTAACACTCTAGCGGTCGCAATTTTTGTTTAATCGTCACCAAAATCGGTATTTAATCGTTTCATGTAAAAAGGAAGATCAAGTTCGTTAACGGCTGAAATCGGACCAGTGGGAGGGGGGGTTTAGAGGGGGAGATTTTCAAAAATTCGAAATATCTCCGTTATTATGCATCGGATCGAAAATTTGTATAGAACCAATCTTATTTCAAATTAAATTTACTATAAATATTGTTCTATACATTTATTCTGTATCTTGAATATTAACCGAGATATTTGCATTTGTATTCTGCGTGTGGTCGCCAGGAGTGGCTATGTTCGGACTTTCCGCCGAGATCTCTGGCGGCCGTTTCTATAACTATTCGTCCCTCGTGAATAGGTTTAGAGGTTAGGTTAACTGTTTTTTGGGGCTTGAAACTACTGGGTTATTATGCTCTAAATAATGTTTTAGGTTTAGAGGTTTCTTACTACTACAGTTGTTATTAGGCAGATTTCTCTATTGTAAAACTTCTCGTGGGAAATCTGCTTAGTTTACGCAGCCCCTGCGTGACGGACTTTTATTTTCTTTTTACATAAAACGATCTGAAACTGAAATCGGTTCTGTGAGAGGGGGGTTAAGGGGATTTCAAAAATTCAAAATATTTCCATCAATACTCGTCGGATTCGAAAACAGCATATAAGCAATCATATTAAAAATATAAATGTTTTTATACACATATTTTGTCTATCATGAATATGAACTGATTAATTTGGATTTTTTAGTTTTCGGCCTTCAGTAAACCCCAACTCCTAGTAAGTTTTTAGAATAAATCCAAATGTAGAATTAAAAATCATTTTATTAAGCCTTTGAGTTGGTTTCGTAGTATTAAACGTCTATTTGAATAATGTCTAGTGGATCTACTGTTCACAAGTCTTGTAGTAGTAATTTATAGAAATTAAAACAGGCAGAAACGAGCTAATGAGTTGGGAGAATTTGTGCCCAATGAAAGTTCCTGAATCTTTTGGAATTAATTATTTTCAAGAATTTGGTTCCTTTTCGGGGGAAAAATAATTCTCTCCTAATGAGCTATCAGTGACTTACCCGTAAATTCAAGAGGTAATGATCCCCGAAAACCATACTCTTGGAGCTGTATCCTCTTTGGCCAAACCCAGGATTCCACAACTTCATGAAAGTAGTACGAGAGGATACCGTGAAAGCTATATATGTCCAGGAAAGGCCGTCACGCCTCGGCCACACACATAACTCACTGGTCGGATGAAGCCGGGGCCCTTTGCTTGATATATGAGATTCTGACCTATAGTCGGGTCAGAGGTCAGACATTCTTTTTTGGAATGAAACGCCCTGTCCAAATTAATGGTCAACAGGCTGGCACAGAGAATGGAAAAATCAAACATGAAGCATTCTAATAGGGCCTGCTCTGCGAACTGATGATATTACCATATTTCTCGAGAAGGCGTTCCGGCAGACGGATCACGCGGACGTGTGATCACGTAGAAACCCTTAGAAGAGTTTGTTTTATCATAGAAAGTAACATGTGTGTTAGCGGAAAGCTATCAATCACGCTTGTTATTCGGTCAGATATGCCTTCTAATTGTACGTTCCCCAGGAAAATAAATGTTCAACTTGAACAAAGTTCATGTGAATGTTGTATAAAATGCAGCTAACATTCCCAGTTTCTAATCACAAAAAATAGTCACATTCCGTAGAAACACAAAACGTTGAATTCACAACTAAATTGGAGTATGAAATTTATTAATATAATTCATAGGGGTTCCAAAAGACAACATATTTTAGCCATTTTCGCTTAACGGAAATCAGCTAATTTCAGTGATTTTCGAAACATTTCTTCAAATGCGCATTGATCTTACCCCGGATATAACGAAAATAAAATTGTATTAATTTAAGAGATGTCCGTGCAAAATTGTATAGATATATTTGTCTTCTAACAATGTAGCGGTCGCAGGTTTTCTTTCATTATTACCCAACTTGATATTTAAATGTTTTCTGTAAAACTAAAGATCAAGTTGATGTACATCATGGTGATATATATATCCTTTCGATGGTAACTGGGGTGATGCGTCACCCCACGTAGATTTATTTTTTTATGTTTTGTTGCTTGACGTGGTAGGGCAAACCTTAGCCACTTCCTGTGTCAGAGCCTGTTTACTTGATTTATCATGTGCTTGGGGGACTAGTAACCCCGGTTACCTTTCTCTGTCGCTGAATTTTTAGCATCTATTTGCATAAAGTGGATTCCTGCAGTGCTAATGACCCAAATTTTGGCGCATTTGTGAAAGAGAGTCTAGAGGATGAAAGCAGTGTAGTTTCTAATGACGATTCAAGTGGTGAAGAAGTATCCTAAAAGAAGAAAGTGATGTTGATGACATAATAGAAAGGCACTCATCAGAAGAGGAGGAAGGAAACGTCATCGTGTTCGGACACTGTATACGGTAAAAATGGTCATGTATTGAAACCACCTAAACCAACCAGAACACAAGCCCATAAATATTGTAAAAGCCCTCGAGAACCCTATTCCCACTTCATTCCCTAACCTTACTTATTGACCCAACTATAGTTGAAGGAAATGTTCAACAAACCTGTAAATATGTATTTGTCGTGAAAATTACATCTATGCACACGAGCAAATGACAAAAAAATGAAAAGCCTGCAGGAGATGAGGAAAACCTACGAGCAGCGACCATCGCAAGTATGTGTGTAGTAACTGCTTCAAGTAGTGCTTTTTCAATCTATTTTTCATTTTTGAGTTGTTGATTATATTAATAATAATTTAATATAAATATTAAAATGCAAATAAATCATTTTGTTAACATTAATCTCCTTTATTGATTAAATAATCCCCTGGGGTGACTCGTCACCCCATGTTACCTTTCTAAGGTGTCAAAATAGTATTACCAGTGAATGGGTATTTGCCTATTAACGGTCTAGAGATAGCACTTTTTGTTTGATCGATACCAAACTTCATACTTAAACGTTCTATGTAAAAATAAAGATTAAGTTCACTATTTGCTGAAATTTTACAAGTTGGGAGGGGGTGGTAAAAGGGGGAATTTCGGATATTCTATGATCGGATGGAAAAATAGTATAGAATCGATATTATTGCAAATGTAATGTTCTATAAAACATTAGGCACATTAGGGGGAGAATTTTGTAAATTCGAAATCTCCGTTAGTATACGTCGGATCGAAAAAGTGTATAGAATCAATCTTGTTACAAATTAATGTTACTATAAATGTTGTTATATGCATTTATTGCCTATCATGAATATTAACCGAGATATTTGTATTTTTTTTTAAATTCAACCTGCAGCAAGCCCCCACTTTTACTCATGTAACATAAACAATACTCTGTTACATCATTAACCACTTTATTCGAAGTTTAAATACCAAATATTGTTTTCAAGAGACCTTTATTAAACCAGGTACATAAAAATATGTTTTGGTGACCCCCCCCCCCTCCCGTCTTATGTTCTTTGACTATTAAAATTTGATTGATTGAGATAAAAATTATTCCGATTCATTATTAATAACAGCACTAGATATAGTAAATAGTATTCACCAAAATTAATATGTTATATTCTGATATATTTCAGTAATTGTTTTTCTTACAGGTGAGAAGTTAGCAAAACTGTTTGTTTACATTTCAGATGCTTCCCGTCTAGAGGTTTCTTATTGTCGTTTGTATTTATTTATTTAATAATATTCACGGTGCTGTTGTAATAGCAGTATGTAGATTCATCTATTGTGAACCTACATGTGGGAAGTCTGCTTAGTTTACGCAGCCCTGCGTGATGGACTTTTAGCAGATTTCCCTTGAGGGAAATCAGCTATTGAGGTCGTACTCTTGACTTGAAAAAAGTGTATATAACCAAAGTTACTCTAAATAACAAAATAAACAACTTTTGTTATGTACATATTTGCCGAAACCCCAATAGGAAACGAAATATCACTATATTCAATTTCAGGCCTCCCTTATAACCCCCACTCCTGTTCGTCTCAGAGGATATTAATATAGCCTAAAGTCTAAGTTGGGTTAGTAGTAATATACATACCAAGTTTCATAAAATTCGGTTCAGCTGTTTATGCGTGAAAAGGTAACAAACAAACAAACAAAAACACACGAAAGAAACAAAATGCAGTTATGGTGTCTATGACATGTGAAACGAAAAGTTATCGTGAAAATTAGTGAAAAAAATCAATGTACAGACAGAGGTTACAATTTTATATATATATATATATATATATATATATATATATATATATATATATATATATATATGTCTGTTAACGCTGTTAAGGAATGTTTGTCGGAGACGAATTAGTTTGTGTAGTCTCACAGCACTTTCTTTTCGTTGGCTTACAGATATGGTAGTTGGAAGCCTTCCAAATATGAAGTCCGTCACGAAGGGGCTGAGTTAACTAAGCAGAGTTCCTTGTACATATTTATCTATATATTTGTCTGTTAACGCTCTAGTGGTCGCAATTTCTGTTTGATCGTTACCAAACTCGATATTTAAACGTTTTATGCAAAAAGACAGATCAAGTTCAAGCTGAAATCGGACCGGTGGGAGGGGGGGGGGCTTAGAGGGGTGGATTTTCGAAAATTCAAAATATCTCCGTTACCTTACGTCGGATCAAAACATTGTATAGAACCAATCTTATTGCAAATTAAATTTACTATTATTATTGTTCTATACATTTCTTCTGTATCTTGAATATTAACCGAGATATTTGCATTTTTATGCGAAATGAGATCGGCTAACTTCGGGTTTACTGCTGTTCGACTCTCTTGAAATTTCTCTATTGTAATGCTTAACGTGGGAAATCTGCTTAGTTTAGCCCCTGCGTGACGGACTTTATTGTTATCTTGACCTGTTACGAAATTTAACATTAAGAAAGGTCCGACGTATACAACGTCCTTCCATAAATACAAACTATAAAATGGAAATGGTAAGAACGCAATAATTCTTCTAAATGAAACAATAACGAACTCTGATAAAACATTTATCTAAACATTGTATGAATTTGACAACATAATGGAGTGTAGACAAGGTTTCATGAAAGCTTCCTTTACAGGCCGGTCACGTATGGCGCCATCTGGGTTCGCTAAATGGAAATCCTACAGTGACGTGTCCTTCAGTCAGGCCGAAGAAAGCCGGGCCGATTAAAGATGCCAACTGTGTTTGGACCTGGAATATAAACCGAAAAATCAGCTGATTCATTTTATTCATTAGGAAGAGGAGTTTGGAATATTCTATATCCGACAGCTCATGGGGATACCCTTGACGACTATTCAGAGCACTTTTACCGAAAGGTTCAGGGGAGTTTCCAACAAGGAATGTTTGTCGGAGACGAATTAGTTTGTGTAGTCTCACAGCACTTTCTTTTCGTTGGCTTACAGATATGGTAGATGGAAGCCTTGCAAATATGAAGTCCGTCACGAAGGGGCTGAGTTAACTAAGCAGATTTCCTTGTACATATTTATCTATATATTTGTCTGCTATCGCTCTAGCGGTCGCAATTCTTGTTTAATCATTACCAAACTCGTTATTTAATCGTTTTATGTAAAAAGAAAGATCAAGTGCGTTAATAGCTGACATTCGACTAGTGTGAGGGGGGGGGGGTGTTAAACAGGAGGAATGCCGAATATTCTTAATATCTCCGTTATTGTACGTCATATCGAAAAATTGAATAGAACAAATCGTATTGTAAATTTAATTTTCTATAAATGTTGTCATATAAATATTTTCTCTAAGTAACCAAGATATTTAGAATTATTAGTTCTCGGCCTTCAGTAAACCCTCACTCCGACTCTTCACATATCAACGAAATGCTGTTATAACATGGACCTCTTTATTGTAAGCTTAAATACCAAATATTGTTTTCATGAGACCAGGGAGATAAATACGCATTTGTTGTTAGATGAAGCCATGAAATAGGATTTTACCTTCTTGTTGAAATTACTTTGTTTAGTATTTGGCATTTAGGCTTCAAGTAAATTGCTTCATGATATAACAGCTTATTGTTAATATGGCATAAGTAGGAGTGGGGATTTACTCAGGATGGAAACCTAGATGTATAGACAATTAAATTTGAAATTATTTTTGTTCAATAACTTTTTTTCGATCCGACGTTTAATAACGGAGATATTAAGAATTTTCGAAAATCCCCCCCAAATTATCTTCAATTGAATAAAAAAGTCCGTCACGCAGGGGCTGCGTAAACTTAGCAGATTTCCCGCGTGAATTTTACCAATAGATAAATCTACATACTGCTAGCACAACACCACATTCAATATTAAGTGAATAAATAAAAACGATAATAAGAAACCTCCCGAGGGAAAGCATCCGAAATGTAAACAAACTGGTCTGCCAATTCTTACCGGAAAGAAATACAATTACTGTAATATATCTGAATATAATGTATTAATTTGATTGAAAACTATTTAATATACCTAGTACTGTAATTTATATTGAATCAGAATAGCTTTTATCTCAATCAATCAAATTTAAGTAGTCCAAAAACTTAAGAAGGGGGGGGACAAGATAGACATTAAATGTACTTAACAATATTTATAGTGCATTTAATTTGCTATAAGATTGATTCTATACATTTTTTCGATCCGACGTATAGTAACGGATATATTTCATTTTTCATTTTACATAAAACGACTAAATATCGAGTTTGGTAACGATTAAACAATAATTGCGACCGCCAGAACGGTAACAGACAAATATATATATATATATATATATATATATATATATATATATATATATATATATATATACAAGTTTTGATCGGACCTCATTTAGTCATCTCTTATGTAGGATCAATGGACATTTGAAGAAAAATTTCAAAATTTCCGCCATGAGCACGACCTCAATAGCTGATTTCTCTTAAGGGAAATCTGCTAAAAAACTAGGGACTAAAAGTGTTCAGAAAAATATTTTCTGCGGATCTATAGATGGGCCAGTAATGAGGTTTCTTCTTTTGACCTTCTAAATTATCTGTATTGTAACACTGTGGCAGACAAGTGTTGATAACCAACCAACGGATGTTTGAAACGGCATACTGTGTAGAAGAGGCGAAACGCTCAATTAGTTTGCCGAAGATACACGAGCTATAAGCAGAACAGTCAGTCCGACCGAGTTCGCACATATGGCGGCAAACTAATACTTCAAGGCTACTACCTCAAAAAATGCCTAACATGGAATGTTGTCGAGTCATGTCTCCCAATGCAATCTTTATAGACAGGTTTTGCTGTCGATACTTCCATTTATAATAAACGTCCAGGGCATACGCAGGACCTACGTAAACTAAGCAGATTTCCCAGGTGAGGGATATGGCACACTATGGATCTATCTTATCCTTAAGGGAACTCAGCTACTGAGGTTGTACTCATGGCGCGATTTTAGAAATATATACTAAATATCGAGTTTGGTAACGATCAAACAAAAATTTCGACTTCTAGAGCGTTAACTGACAAATATATATATATATATATATATATATATATATATATATATATATATATATATATATATATATATATTACTGTAAAACCCCGGAGTGTGGTAAATCCTAAGATTTACCGGTAAATCTTAGAATTTACCAGAAGCTTTGGTAAATGTCCGATTTTATCTTTCAAATCCGACTTTAGCCAGTAAATCATAGGATTACCCAAGAGGCTCGGTAAAAGTTAGAATTATCTCAATCAGGATGCGTCTTTCAAGCCTGTCAAAAGTTGTACTGAGTTAGTTGTCCGTTTGTCAGTAGGATTCATGCATGAGTCATTTGAAGAAGAATTTCGAAAATTGCGTCTTGAGTGAGACCTCAATAGCTGATTTCCCTTCAGGGAAATCTGCTAAACAACACAAATATCCATCATTTCTCGTGATTTTTATAATTCTTAACATATCGGACTATTATCACTGTCAAGGGGAACCGAATGCTCTGTTCCTCTTTTAAGACCATTGGGCCTTTGGCTTCCATCCACTGGGCGTTTGATCCGAATCTTCTCCAGCTGTAGATTAAATATTCCAGCGTGTTTGTATTCCCCAGGGGTGAGCTGGAGAGGGCTTTGGCTGTATATCGGAGTGACAGAGGCCAGCTGACCCGCAGCTCCGAGTAAAAAACGCCTGTCCCATTCACTAAAACAATGCCTCCCACATCTGCGGCTGCCCTTAGAGTCCAGGCTCTTTGTCCGGCCTGAGCAAGATTTCCCCCTCCGTCGCTGGAGAAATACTGGCACCTAATACTTATGCAACGCTCAGAGACCCAAAATTAACAATCTGTATACCGCAGATATAAATTCTACTTATGTTTCTAGAAATTAAAAATCTTGAGGTAGAGATTGCAC
Organism: Riptortus pedestris; assembly: GCA_019009955.1. NCBI lineage: Eukaryota > Metazoa > Arthropoda > Insecta > Hemiptera > Alydidae > Riptortus > Riptortus pedestris. The sequence goes on along the minus strand of CM032229.1, from coordinate 122,623,632 downwards.
GTCATAGGTGGGGGAGGGGCTTGCGTAAACTAAGCAGTAATCCCAAGTGCTTGTGTTGCATTCGTGTGACCTCATCTAACCACATATTCTCAATTTCTATGGAAAAACAAGGGGCGTGACGAGGAGGACGGGGGGGGCCCTTTACTCCGGGAGATATACAAGCAAGTAGGAATAACTCGATTTGACACCGATTTCAGCTACTAACGAATATGGTCTTTAGTGTTGACAAAAAAGTTTAAATACCGACTATAGCATTGATTAAATATACATTTTCTAGCTAAAACATAAAATCTTTCATTTAGTCATTACCCAACGAATTTGCATATGTCTAATAGAGGTCTCTTGGAAATAATATTTGGTACATAAACTAAAGAATAAAATGGTCCCTGATATAACAGCTTATTGTTGATATGAGTAGGAGTGGCGGGTTTACTTGGTGATGGAAACTAAAAATTCCAAAAATATAAGTTAATATTCATGATATGGAAAGTATTTACATAACAACATTTATAGGTAATTTAATTTAGAACAGGATTGGTCATATGCAATTTATCAAACAGTCGTATAGTAACATGAGATATTTCAAATTTTCGAAATTCCCCCTCTCCCCCTTTCCACAGGGGTGATTTCTGCCATTAACGAACTCGATCTTTCTTTTTACATATAAATATTAAATATACCTCTGGATTTGGGCTGGCTGGTGGAGGTCCATCATCAACGGAAGGATCAAAAGGTCAAACACCTCCACTCTTAATGCTTCGTTTATTAAAGACAAAGTACTTTCTGGGCGAACCGTCCTCTCTACAGTGCTCAATAGGGTCTAGCTCTAGAGCTCTGAAGATGGGGCGGTTCGCCCCGAAAGTATTCTGTCTTTAATAAACGAAGCATTAAGAGTGGAGGTGTGTTTCACCTTTTGATCCTTCCGTTGAAATATCGAGTTTGGTAAGGATTTCATCATCTCATTTTCGTCATCTCCTAAGGAGGAGAGATGTATATTTGAAGATATTTTTCGAAAATTGTTTCATGATTTCCCATTGGGAAAAACAGCTAAAAGATTGATCGTTTGCACCTAAAAAAAGTTCGCATATCGTAATCATGAAGTAAATTGTTAGTTAAAGCACAATATATTTATATACGTCTGGTAAAATATACAATAACAGACGTTTGAATCAATTTTTTATTGTTGTTAATTTTTTGTTGATGTTTTTGTTGTTGTTGTTGTGATTTTAATTAACAATAATGTAAGAAAAGAGAATCAAGCACTATGTAATATTGTAACATTCAGTCATTGGAATTAATTGTCTTTTGACAGTTGTTTATTCAAATGTCTTCCTCCGGAGTTCATTTATATCCTCTATTTAGAACCTCTTTATCCACATTTTTAGATATAAATGCAAATAAATGGTTTTAGATGTCTATTGTATAAGTGACGTAGGCCTAATTTTGCAGAATCATGATAGGAAATGTATCCCAATTAGATTGTTTGAACAGATGTCGTGGTTGGCCATGTGTGATCAGGTGTAGGTGGAAGTGACGCCTTCAGGTCATCCTCAGTATTTGTGGTATCTCTCATGTTCTTGGTATTATTGTTCGACAGATTACGTTTTAGCAGATTTCCCTTAAGGAAAATCAGCTATTGAGGTTGTACTCATAACGGAATTTTCGACATTTTTCTATTGAAGTTGTACTCATGACGGAATTTTCGAACTTTTTCTTCAAATGTCCATCGATCCTACCTAGTAGATGACGAAAATGAGGTCCGTTCAAAACTAACTATATATATATATATATATATATATATATATATATATATATATATATATATTTGTCTGTTACCGCTCTAGCAGTCGCAATTTTTGTTTGATTTGTTACCAAACTCGATATTTAGTCGTTTTATGTAAAAAGAAAGATCAAGTTCGTTAATGGCTGAAATCGGACCAGTGGGAGTGGGAGTTTAGAGGGGAGGATTTTCTAAAATTTGAAATATTTCCGTTACTCTACGTCGGATCGAAAAATTGTATAGAATCAATCTTATTGCAAATAAAATTTACTATATATATTGTTATATACATTTATTCACTATCTTGCATATTAACCGAGATATTTGATATTTTAAGAAATCGGGGCGGATAACGGGTGAGTTTCCCGACAAAAGCTATGTCGGCAATTTTCTTAACTCTTCGGCTCTGGTGAAATTTCTCTATTGTAAAACTTCCTTTGGGAAATCTGCTTAGTTTACGCAGCCCCTGCGTGACGGGCTTTTTTTAATTCTTTTCATTGTTCTATTCCATGAAACTTTCTGGTGCTGGATCATCCGAGTTTTACTAACTCAATTTTTATTAAGCAAGTGTAACCCAGTCATGTACAGGTTAAAAAAGTCCGTCACCCAGGGGCTGCGTAAACTAAGCAGATTTCCCACGTGAAGATTTACAATAGAGAAATCCGCCTAATAACAGCTGTAGTAGTAAGAAACCTCTAAACCTATTCACGAGGGACGAATAGTTACGAAAACGGCCGCCAGAGCTCACGGCGGAAAGTCCGAACATAGCCACTGCTGCCGAGCACATGCAGAATACAAATGCAAATATCTCAGTTAATATTCAAGATACAGAATAAATGTATAAAACAATATTTATAGTAAATTTAATTTGCAATAAGATTGATTCTGTAATATTTTTCGATCCGACGTATACTCATGGAGATATTTCGAATTTTCGAAAATCCTCCCCTCTAAACCCCCCTCCCACTGGTCCACTCGCTGCAATACACGCATCACATCGCGTACTCACAGATCGCACTGCATCTAAACATTGTTCTGCGGTGAGCTGGTTGGAAACCATTCTGATGCGCTCGATGAGGTCATCCCTTGTGCGGACGGGCTCTCGGTAGACATTTTCTTTCACGTATCCCCACACGAAGAAATCTAGTGGCGTGAGGTCCGGAGACCGGGGAGGCCAAGGCACCGGCTCACCTCGTCCTATCCAGCGACCTGGGTAGTTGATGTCCAACCAGTCTCATACGGCCCTTCCGTAATGTGCAGGACAACCATCGAGTTGAAACCAGCTCTCAAGCCTTGTTTCCAAAGGGATATTTTCCAAAAGTTCCCGTAAGTCATTCTCCAGGATTAGATGATAACTTTCAGCGTGAAGTCGAGCAGGTAAAAATACGGGACCTATTATGCGATTATAACAAAGACCGACCCACACATTTTCAGAAAACTCATGCTGGTAGTGAAATTCTCTAACAGCACGGGGATTTTCATGTGCCCAAAGGTGGTAGTTTCTTTGATTGAATATGCCCGCACGTGTAAAAGTCGCTTCCTCCGTCCAGATTACTTTCGAACTTAAGTTTACATCGTTTTGCAATTGTTCTTTGCACCAATTACAAAAATTTAATTGGCGGGGATAATCAGCGGGTATTAAATGTTGTACCTTTTGTACATGGTAAGCATGCCTGCGGTCAGCCTTTAACGTGCGCCAAAGGGTTGTCTTTGGTATGCTTAGAACTGAAGCAGCTCTCCGGACGCTTGTGCTAGTGTTGGTATTGAAGTGCCTCAGTATCCTCTCCCTCCGCCTCAGGTCGGCTTCCATCGGAGCCTGCATACGGTTTCCACGACGATTACATGAGAAGGACCCAGTCTCTCGAAGCCTTCTGAAAGTGCTGGTAAAAACACCTCTGTGTGGGGTTTCTCGGTCAGGAAACCGTCTGCGATATTCCCGAACTGCCTGACGTGCATTGCCATCGCAGAATCCGTAGACGTAGACTATGTCCGCGTATTCAGCGTTGGTAAATCTAGCCATATTTGTTGACTTCACTGAACAGTACTAGCAACACCACTAATGTGAGAATGCGAGGCTGGATCCCCCCCCCCCAAAAAGGATTAAAATGATAGTAAACATTTTAATCCTTTCTTTTTAAGTTAAACTTAAACCCCCACTCAACCTAGACGTTTTATTGATAAGGAAAGCTTGAGAATATTCATGTTTTCTAAATTTACTGCTCGTAAATTAAAAAATTAAGCTTACTCAAAAAACCAATAGTTTTTTGTAATTTAAATACATTATTAAAAAAAAATACACTTTTTGCACAACTATTTTCAGTTTTTTGTGATTTTCTCAAAAACGAAGCGAAAACGAGGCATATGCCAGAGGACTTTTTTTCTTAGTTTTTTGATCCTCTATCGATCCCTGAAGTTTGGCCGTTTGGTTTGGGGACACCCTGTATATACAGTTTTGAACGGACCTCATGTTCGTCATCTTCTGGGTAGGATCGATGGAACCCTCCCGACGGAAAGCATCTGAAATGTAAACAAACAGTTCTGCCAACTTCTTACCGGAAAGAAAAACAATTACTGTAGTATATTTGAATATAACGTATTAATTTGATTGGAATCTATTTACTATATCTAGTATTGTAATTTATAATGAATCAGAATAATGTTTATCTCAATCAATCAAATTCAAGTAGTTTCAAAAACTTAAGAAGGATCGATGGACATTTGAAGAAAGTATTTCATTCATTCATTCGAAAATCACTTCATGAGTATGTCCTCATTAGCTGATGGGAAATCTGCAAATAATGGTTTCAAATGTTCGGATGCATAGTTCGAGAATCAATCATAAAAGAGGTCTTCTTGTTTCTACAACATTATTCACATAACGTGTTCATAAGCTTAATGTTCTTGAGAGAGTATTTGGTAGATCATGATATTTATTCAGAGTTCAATAATTGATAAGAATTCACATTTATAACCTCTTAATTACCATACCTATTAGGTGTACGGAAGTACATTTGTATATGATTCTTTTGGCTTAACAGAAATAAAATTTCGAAGACAGATTGGAGACTTTATCTAATAGTTGTCTTGTACATATATTTGACTTATAAAAAAGCTTGGTAAACTGAAAAGTCTTAAGGAATTACTAAAACTGTTTAAAGTACCCAACCAATCTTTTATATCAATGTATCTTTAATAATAAAGATAGCTGTTTCGTCGGATTTGATTTTAAGATAACGAAGGCTTATTATAGCTGTAGGATTCCGATCAAGGATTTATATATTGTAATTCATTAACTTCACAAACTGTAACTATCTACTAGGCTTTCTACGAAGGTGAATCAAATGAAAACCTTAAAAGTTTAACCTCAACTTTACAGCACTTTTAAGGTTTTCATTTGATTCACCTACGTATTTCCGGTATGGCTTGCATCTCTGTCACAATCCATTCAAGGTACTAGGGGTAATCCATTCAAGGGTGCTAGTGGTAATCCACTAGCAACTTCTATTTGAGTACTCCTGGTCTACCTGGGTGTTGGGAATGAGCCCTTCCTAAATCTGGATACCTCACTCCCAAGCCAGCCTTTAATTCTTGCAATATTTACCAAACAGAATTTTTCTGAGCAGCAAATGGGGTTCCGTTCTCTCCATGTTATCAAACAGAACTATACTCTCTTTCCAAAACATATATTTGATAAACAAATCCATGTCCTAGATGAAGATACAGAACATCCCACTTCCAGAACATCTTACACTGGATACTCCTATTATCATTGGTAAGAGCCTACGCCTCAATGCCGTACATAACTTAGTCTTTCTCAAAACGTGAAGAGCTTTTTTATAAGTGCACACGTTTATTTACTTCCATGTTATTGCTCCTCTTAAGTATCTCGCACAGGTTCTTGTTCGAGTTGGAACTGCGGAACGTAAACTATTTCCAATTTACAGGATCTTCATACCTCCCGCATCACGTAGAAGACCTCATAACCGGAGTCATAACCTTAGATCTCTGCTCTTTCAAAATTCCCTACAGAACCAGCTAGAGTTGAGATAATTCTAATTAATAATAAGTAGTCAATCTGGTTCTGTAAACACATTGTCAGGATTAAGGTGCGATCATTTTGCATTCCCAGGAGTTTATGTCAGTATTATATTCATTGGCAAATGTATTTATGATGGAGAGAAGAATTGGTCGGTGATCCATCGTTTTTGGAGAACACGATCTAGTAGTGTTGAACCAATTAAAAATTCAGAGCTATATAAATAAAACTTCCGGAAGATTCGGTTCAAGTATTAAATATTGCTAATTATTTAATTGTTTAGACGCTAATGCAGCAACTTTAGAAAATTGGAAAGATCTGTTATTCTACGACTCCGGCATGACCTACCGGGCTATAACCAACTTCGTGAACATCTGATTATTAGACTTTCACATTGCTTTTTCATTTCCTCCCCATTCTCTACAATTTCAGCCACCTCTAACTACTATCTCTAGCTCTGTCTATTAAATAAATACGTCTAAGGAGTTAGAGAGAGAGAGAGAGATGAAGACGCTTTCAATGACAAGCAGATTCGTGATCAGCTCATCTGGTGCCTAAGACCGAGGCTGAGTAATTATTTTACCACCATCCAATTGCTGGCCATTAACAAGTCACGAACTAGCGGCCCCAGACGCTGGACTTCATAACACTCGTGTTTACATTAGCGTAATATGCACGCTCTAACTCAATTATATAAATATATTAATTTGACGGATAAAGCTGAGAGTCGCACGAAGCAACAGGTGGGGGGAGCCTGGGGACCAGCCCATTTCTAGAATTAATTAAGGAGTCTTAAAACTTCTAAGATCTCTCAATAAAAACAATCAGACTAAACCGAAACAATATATCCAAAATCCTCAGTAAAAGTCCAACACGCAGGAGCTGTGTAAACTACGCAGATATCCCATTTGCTGGTGTGGCGTCCTGGTAACGTTATCTCACCACATATTCTCAATTTCTATGTCAAAATTCGATTAGTAGTGGCAGGGGTTCATTGAAGGTTGTTAATGGAAAGTTTAACTAGATTGGTTCTATTACATTTTTCGACCTGACTTATAATAACAGAGATATTTTAAATTTTCGAATCTCCTCCTATAAACCCCCCTCCCTCTTCCTTGTCCAATTTCGGTCATTAACTAATATGATCTTTACTGTTGAATGAAACAGTTAATAATCGAGTATGGTGTAGAACAATAAACATTTTCGAGCTAAGAACGTATGATCTTAAATGTTGATGTAATCACATAATGTATTGCGATATACCTCGCACAGTAGAAGTTCAATGCAAATAATAATGTTTGGTATTTAAGTTTACAAAAATGTGGCTCACGATGTAACAGCTTATAGTTGATTTGACATTAGTAGGAATGGCGGTTTACTGAAGGATGAAAACTAAAAAAAACAAATACCAGGGTTAGTATTTGATAAAGTATATATGATCGGTTCTCTCAATTTATCGATCCAACGTATAATATCAGATATATTTCTAATTTTATAAATCCCCCCTCTAAGCCCCCTCCCCATTCCTCTGGTCCATTTTCAGCCGTTAATGAACTCGATTTATAATTCACTCCGAAACGCTTATATATCGAGTCAGGCAACCATAACAAATAAATTACGACCGCTAGAGTGATAACAGACAAATATATGTGTATAATTTTGATCGTACCTCATTTTCGTCATCTACTGAGTAGGATCTATAAGCATTTGAAGAAAAATTTAAAAATAAAATCGGCATGAGTACTACCTCTGAAAGCTGATTTTCCTCAGGGGAAATCAGCTAATAAATTAATATAGTCCTTGAACGAAGTACATTGTCTTGATAAGTTCTAAAAAACCATATTTTAACATTAATTAACATTTTCCTCAGACTTTCCTTATTAAACAATTTCCCATTATTATCACTAAAATGAAAGCTTGAAGTTTCGGAAATAGCAGGATGTTTTTCTAGAAGAGGAACCCTCCATTCTTCCGAATTTGATATATATATATATGTGTGTGTGTGTGTGTGTGTGTGTGTGTGTGTGTGTGTGTGTGTGCGTGTGTGTGTGTAAATTTAAGGAACATAAAGAGTGTGAAAAATACTGATAATAATTTTGGAGGGCCATTAAAATGAATTGATTTGATGAACAAATATTAAGGTGTAGAGGAATATTGGTAATGAAATCAGAACTGATAAATCTACGTAATGCCTTGACAAAAATTATGAATTGAATATAAATAGAATTATACACTGGGTATTGAAGTATGATGACGGTCTAAGAATTGTTCACACCGCGCCTTGGAGAATTAATGATAAATTATAGATAATTCTATTCAAGACATTTCTGTACGTAAATGCAAATTTGTATGTACGCTTGCGTATCAGTAATATTCCTTAGTCCTAGCTAAATGTATTTGGTACATTTTCCTTAAGCGAAGTCAGTTACTGACGTTGTACTTATGCCGTTATTCTGAAGTAATCTTCCAATTTTCCATCGATACTAGGTAGGTAACTGAAAAAATGGGACTTATTAAAAATTGGATTTTTGAAAATTAAATGGATTTTGGATAAATACGTAGGGTCGAAAAATGGTATAGAAACAATCTTTTTCTGTAATCGTTGAATAATGGTAACATTACTAAACTGAAATGAGTGAAGAAAGTGAAACATTTTGCAATAGAGTGAAGAAAGTAATCACTTTCTTCACAAGTGAAGAAAGTGAATTGCCTTCTTAATTAGTAATAAGTATAAATTAAAAAATAATTTGAAGTTGGAAATTAAATGCTTTTTAATGTTTCATAACATTGTAAGAATTTATTTTAACAAAATAAATTGAAATGTGAATGAATTATTGGTGGAAATAATCAATATATTTTAAAATTTAAATATAATAATAATTACCTTCCTTGTTTATAACCTGCACTTGTTTATAACTGCACTACTTCACAATCATCACTAGTTGTTTTATAACTATGCTTATAACCTTTCACAACCATGCTTATAACCTACCAACAACATACCATAATCTTCACAACATCCTAATTTTGTTCATATTCTGATTAGATCTGATCATGTATTACACGATTACAGAAAAAATTTAATATTACACTCGTGACGAAAGTAGATTTTACAACTCTCGTGAAATTACAACACTCGCTTCGCTCGTGTAGGTAAACGTTTCACTCGAGTTGTAAAATTATCTACTTTCGTCACTTGTATAATAAATAACTATATTCAATTTACTATAAATATTGTTCTATAAATATTTTCCGTATAATGAGTATTAACCAAGATATTTTGATATTATAGTTTTACACTTTCTGTAAACGCCCACTCCTACTATGATGTGTCATAATAATAATAAGCTGATATATTATGAACCATTTCATTAAAAGGCTAAATATGGAAGTTTGCTTTCATTGAACTTTTACTTTGTGAGATATGCAAACCCCTACTGTTGAACCCCCCCTTCTTTTGTTCTTGAATTACTAAAATTTAAGTAATTGAGACTAAAATGATTCTGATTCATTAAGAAATACAGCATTAGCTTCAATAAATAGTTTTCATTAAAATGAATGTGTTATATTCAGATATATTTCATTAATGGTTTTTTTTCCGGTATAGAACTCAGGTTGGTAGGCCTGTTTGTTTACAATTCAGACGCTTTCATGAGTTATTAACTTGTAACTGAAAGATTTCTCATTACCGTTTGTATATGTTCACTTCGTATTTGAGGTGGTATTTCGAGTATGAATATTTATATTGTATACCTTTGCTTGGGAAATCTGCTTAGTTTACGCAGCCCCTGCGTGACGGACATTTTTTTTCTTCTCGTCATTAAACCAAACTTATTCAAACAGGCTACTTCATACAAATTTCTCTAAAATGATTGAGTGACTGTTTATTATTAATTGTTAATGGAAGTCGAGCCTGTACAAAGCATAATCAGTGGTAAATATCTATTCGTCTGGAATAAAAACTAAGCATATTTCGCAAGTGCTGTTATAACACACTTTTGATCTCAACTCACTAGATAGATAGATAGATATTTTATTGGCTTATGTTTACAAACATGTTGCCAAGAGCCTGTCCAATTACTGTTACTATGGTTATTAATATATTATAACTTCTTAAAAAAGTCCGTCACGCAGGGGCTGCGTAAACTAAGCAGATTTCCCACGTGAAGTTTTACAATAGAGAAATTTCAGAATAGAGAGTCAAAAAATTACGGGAAACGCCCGAACTAGCTCTTGACGGAAACTCACGACTAGACCCGAAGTTAGCCGATCTCATCTCGGCTCAGAAAGTTGCTCAGAACTCAGAAGCTGAAAACAGAAAAATGCAAATATTTCGGTTAATATTCAAGATACAGAATATAGCATTATTTATAGTAAATTAAATTTGTAATAAGATTAGTTCTATATAATTTTTCGATCCGACGTATAGTAACGGAGATATTTCGAATTTTCGAAAATCCTCTCCCCTAAACCCCCCTCCCACTGATCCGATTTCAGCCATTAACGAACTTGATCTTTATTTTTGCATAAAACGTTTAAATATCGAGTTTGGTATCGATCAAACGAAAATTGCGACCGCTAGAGCGTTAACAGACATATATATATATTCGAAACTTTTCGAAACTCGCGTCATGAGTACGCGTCAATAGCTGATTTCCCTTAAGGGAAATCTGCTAAAATGTGTAAATAAAAATAATAATAATTTCTAAATTACAAATGAACAGCATATACATTGGCATGAAATACAATATAAATATTAATCTAAATAATTAATACACTTAATTCAATAGATCATAATTTAATGTAAATGTAGATTAATTCATTAGTTTATGTCTAAATAAAGATCAGTTTTCTGACATCAAATTTACATAATACTTCTCTAAGATTTATGACAAATAGAATACTAATAATAAGTATAATTGCATGTAATTAATAATGTGCCAATTATTCTTGTTTTAGCGCCCCAATAAAATGAATAAAATTATTTCTTTTAAACTGTTAACTTTCGCAAACTTTTAATAAGAAACAGAAAACATCATTAACTCTATTTTCATCGTTGTAATCCAAAATGTTGTCCAACCCAATGAATACCAATGATAGGTATTCTCTTTGGGGCTTTATACATCTCATCTCACTTCACACTCTCAATTTCTGCGTGAATAACCGAAGTGTAGAAGGGGGGGGGGAGACTAAAAGCTGAAAACCAGAAGTTCGAATAACTCGCTTAATACATGACCTACGAAAAAATGTAATTCGTCAATATTCGTCTCTTTTTTATTTATGTATTAATAAATGAATGGGCGTGTAGTTTCTGTGCATTTTAGCAAATTTTCCCCTGGAGAAACCAATTAATGAGGTAGTACTCATGACGGGATTTTGGAAAAAAGTCCTTAAATGTCCATCGATTCTACCTAGGTGTTGACGAAAATGAGGTCCTTTCAAAACTGTATATATGTATACAAGTGTGCGTATATACATACACACACACACACACACACATATATATATATATATATATATATATATATATATATTTGTCTGTTAACGATCTAGCGGCCGCAATTTTTGCTTTTACTGTACTTCTGTGTCATGTGAAAAAAACCTGAAGGAATTATTTGATCCAGAAATTAACATTTCGTTTCTACTGGGAAACCATCCCCCCCCCTCACCACAACAACGAGTAAACAACATGTGTATAATAAATGCATTCACTGAAACCTATCTTGGGTCGCCCACAAATGTTAGAAGCATTAATCTCGAGCAGATCTTATTAATTTAATTCAATATACATTTCACAAGGATTAATCAGGTATGCATACAAATAGAAACAATTATGAATAATAGAACTCTCAAGGAGTAGCTTTACCATTGTGTACTGTTGTTTATACTCTAGCTTGTAGATATCTTCATGGCTAGAACTTCCTTGCATGACGTTCCACCATCCTTCTGCATTCCAACATTCTCCAACAATATGAATGTGTAAAAAATAATACAGGCTTCACCTGGGAAATATGACACTAGGTCAGCTTTTTCAGGCTCGCGTTCCATGGAGTAAATTGAATTGTTATACTGTTGTGTGGAGTAAAACATTTTGCTTCGTAAAAATTCAGAAGTAACTTGTATATTATGAACAAATATAAATGACAATTAGATGGTATACCTATAAGTTCGTCAAGCAGTATGTGCAAAACTAAGCAGACTTCCCACAAGTGTGTAGAAGGGGGGGGCAGAAAACAAGAAAGTACGAATATCTCGTATAATACTGGAGTTACGAAAAAGTTCATAGAACCACAAATGTAGAGCATCGATAGTTGAGCAAGATAGGATCTATAACATTTTACGATCCAACTGGGTATATTCTTACACAAAACGTTTAGTTAAGATGTTTAGTAGAGATGAAAACAAAATTTGGTCCGCTAGACCGGACATTTGATGAAATTTATCGAAAATCACGTCATGAATACAACCTCAATAGCTGATCTCCCTTAATGGAGATCTATTTGAAAACATGATTAAGGTTGGACGATATTCGTTGAAACTTGAGTTACATATATATGGAAAATGCTGTATGATTTTTTATTCAATTAATAGTTATTTATTATACAAGTGACGAAAGTAGATCATTTTACAACTCGAGTGAAACGTTTACCCACACGAGCGAAGCGAGTGTGGTAATTTCACGAGAGTTGTAAATTCTACTTTCGTCACGAGTGTAATATTAAATTTTTTCTGTAATCGTGTAATGGAAATGGAAATTATAGATTAGGATCATTATCACACTATCTCTCGTGTGATTTCCTCAAAATGATATTCATGAATACAAATTATAATTTACCTTTAAAGGCCTCCAAATTTCAGCCACTGAAGTAAAAACTAGTAAAGTGGTTTCACGTTAATCTGTGTACTGGTGACTCAGATTTTAGAGAATCTGGGCTGTACTTAAGTTCTATGAGGAGCTCAGTGATTGAAGGACTTGCTCTTCCGTCTCTGTCTTAGACCATTCACCGCCTTTAGCAAGACGGTTCTCCTATTGGCAATATTGCTTTAAAAATCCAATACTATTTATTAAATATGCTTTGTCCTTCACTTTATCCTTCAATTTGAGAAGTTTCTTCAAGCCTTCTTGGTCAAGATTCATAATTAGAATTTCAAAATAAAATTCCACGTCCCTCTGCTCATTCGCCATGGAGTTCATTATTCTTGTTATTCTGGACACACTTGATGTTTTTATTCGTGACCATTGCCATTAAACTATGAAGTTCATTTAAAATATATATTTGTGCATATTGTCATATTTTTGAAAGTGTCCAATACGAATACGAGACAAGTATTAAAATTGGAAAAAACTTATGCTCTATACTTGGACGTGGCAACAGTATAATTTAACTAGTTGGATTCTCTTTGGCATAAGAAGTTACTCTACAACCTAAGAATGGTCGGCATTAGAAATCACCAATTAAAACTTGTAGAACCATTTTTGGATTCCCTAACATTCTGTATTCGAATTAACGCAACAAGAAGTAAAGAGACGACGATGACGCCTGGGGTTCCACAGGGATGAATTTTCAGCCCAATCCAGTTGACAGTATACAGTCTTGACATGCTAAGTACCGGGACCGGGCTACTAGTTATCACAAAATCATGATTTAAACCCCGTAATTAAAGACTTACAAGAAGACTGTTTAAAACTGATGGGCTGATACAGACAACGGAACTTGAACATAAATGCATCCAAAAATGGTTGCTCTGCTTAAAATATTGTTACGTTTTTATTACCAAAACCAGTAATAAACGTTTTTAATAAGAGTTCTTTTGGATTGCAAAATTATATACTCGCAAGTTTCACAGTTTTTATCACTGTGCAATTTATTTGGATAATGCACAATAAACTTGGTAATTATTCTTAATTACTACTCACAGTATAGACTGATAGCGTCACTGTTCTTCAAATTACACAGTCCAATAATTCACTCACGGTCACTGAAATTCACAACAAGACGGCACTGCACTGTCCTTTACTTAGCGGCACTGAACTGTCCTTTACTTCGCGGCACTACACTGTCTTAAACACGGCAGTAAACTGTTGCTTACAGTCACGGCACAACACTGTTCTTATAAAAACACTTTACCGCACTGCACTAAGTCGCACTGTAGCACTGATGTGAACATCAAGACAGGTGAGAATAAAACTGACTGCTCACGGCTGGCCCGAGCTTCTTTATATAGGTTGTCGGCATACATCAAAGGGGAATTGTCTGGTTCATTCGAGGCTGGGCTAGACGAGCCTAGTAGCGTCTCGACCCTCCGTTGGTCTCTTTGATCTACGTCACACTTTCCAAATACGCGACTCTCTCTCTCTCTCTCTCTGAAGGATTATTCATCTATTTAATTTTCTTAACAATATATACCTCTATAACTTTCATCATACACAACACCGAAATTATTTGACTTACTAACGACGAACCACTGAAAGGACATAATATCAGAAAAATTAATGAGGCTTACGGAAGTTTAACGCAACGATTTCTTTTGACTCGACATCACTAACCGAATGCTTAATTCTACTTTATTAATTACTCATACGACCATTTCTAAGATTCCCCATACCAGTCTGCTTAATCTTTGTAAAGTGAAGACCAAATTAAAATTTGAAGAACAGGAGTTTGAGTTCTTTGGATCGTATGTAATGAACAAATAATACGTGCATTAGGAGTTGGACCTTTGACCGATCATTCAGACTCTTAAAGAATGAATAGCTACAAAAGAAATTTAATTTTGAACAACGCATGAAAAATAGACGTCAGAAACACAATTTAGAGTAAGAGCTAACATCAACACGTCATTCTTGTTTGTACTTCTTTGCTAATATTACTTCTTTTTCTTTTTAATATATTTAAAATTGAGAAGGATACAGATGAACCGACCACTCCATTTCTTTCTTGAATGTCCATGTTTCACTGTTGAACATCAATACCGGTCTGATGGCTTTTAACTGAATTAGGACCTTTTTCTATTATAGAGGGAATGTTATAGATAGTAACATGATGGTGATAGAAGTTTTTAATCTTTCGCTATAGATATCGTTGACAATAAAACACCCGAATAAAAGCTTCAACATTTTTACTTTGAGTCATTGGTGTGTCATATCGCATTCGGAATCTGACATAAAAGACAGCTCACCGTAAAAGCGAGCTCCAAATTCCGAACCTACTTACATCCAAGTTGCGGTGACATCAAAGCTGACCAGTCATTCTTATTCCCAGAAGAGGCCGGGAGAGGTTTAGCAAGCCTGGAGAGAGTGGGAACCTTGGGGCTTACTGGCAGGACGTGACCATACTGGATACTTAGCACACCACAGCCAGTTAGCTTCTTGCTTTTCGAAACTGGCGATAACAGAATATTTCGTAAAAACAATTTGTGTTTCGTGAGCAGCGATAGTTTGTGATACTGCGTTTTTAGCAGATTTCCCTTGAGGGAAATTAGCTATTGAGGTTCTACTCTAGCACGATTTTTAATAAATTTCATCAAATGTCCATCTATCCTACCTAGGAGATAACGAAAATGTGGTCCGCTCAAAATGATATATATTTGTCTGTTGCCGGTCTAGCGGTCGTAATTTCTGTTTAATCTCGTTACCAAACTCAATATACAAGCGTTTCATGTAAAAAGAAAGATCAAGTTCGTTAACGACTGAAAACGAACTGTGGGCAGGGGGGGGGGAGTTTAGAGGGAAGGAATTTCGAAAATATTTTA
Source organism: Riptortus pedestris (assembly GCA_019009955.1). Classification (NCBI taxonomy): domain Eukaryota; kingdom Metazoa; phylum Arthropoda; class Insecta; order Hemiptera; family Alydidae; genus Riptortus; species Riptortus pedestris. Next base: position 122,608,063 of record CM032229.1, on the reverse strand, counting down.
ATACTTTCGTTATTATACGTCGGATCGAAAAATTGTATATAACCAATGTTATTTCAAATTTAATTTCCTATAAATGTTGTTATATACGTATGTTATCTATCTTGAATATTAGCGGAGATCTTTGGATTTTTTAGTTTTCAGCCTTCAGTGAATCCCCCACTCCTACTCAAGTCATATTTACAATATGCTGTTATATTATGAAGCACTTTCTTTGAAGCACCAAATATTGTTCTCATTGAACCTTTACGTTTTGAGATAAATGCAAATAAGTGACGCACTTGGAAAATCTGCTAAGTTAACGCAGCCCCTGCGTGACGGACTTTATATACTTTTCTAAAAGTGTCATAATTTTAAGAAATTTACAAGTTCAAATCTTTCACTTGTACTTTATGCAACTTTTTCAGGAAGGGGAGGATACACATTATGGCTTAGAATGAAGTTCAAGAAGTACTAATAAATAATAATCTGTTGAAGCAACATCGAGCTCTTCAATTTTTCCCCAACATAAATAAGAAAATTGCCTTTTTTAATAAATACTAAATGGAATTTTATTCAGTAATGCTTGAATACATATACAAACCATAGTTGGATTTCTGTAAGATTCCTGGATTTAATGACATTTTTTACCTAAATTCCTTGACACATTGAATCGTAATGCATGTATCTGCCAAAATTCCGATTACTGGCTACTAAAGCGAAGGAAACTACTTATTCAAATATTTTGGGCGATTAGTAAAATATTTATATTATTATTGAATATATAGAACAATCAAAATTTAGCAATTTTATAGAGGTAAAACAAAATCAATCAAATTTTAGTAGTCCAAAAACTTAAGAAGGGGGACACCAGAATATATTTGCATTTATCTCGTATAATAAATATCTCTTGAACACAATATTTGGTATTTAAGCTTCAAATGGTGTGGTTTATTTCATTATTTCGAGTATTGTTTATGTAACATGAGTGGGGGTTCGCTGAAAGCTGAAAACTGAAAAATCCATATATCTCGGTTAATATTCAAGATAGGGAATAAATGCATATACCAATATTTATAGTGCATTTAATTTGCTATAAGATTGATTCTATACATTTTTTTGATCCGACATATAGTGCCGGAGAAAATTCAAACTTCTCCCCCTCTAAACCCCCCCCCTCCCTCCGATTACAGCCGTTAAAGAACTTGATCGTTCTTTTTATATAAAACGACTTAATATTGAGTTAGGTAACGATTAAACAATAAATGCGACCGCTAGAGCGGTAACAGACAAATATATTTATATACATTTTTGAACAAACCTCATTTTCGTCATCTCCTAGGTAGAATCGATGGATATTTGAAGAAAAAAGTCTAAAATCGCGTCATGAGTACGACCTCAATACCTGATTTCCCTTGAGGGAAATCTGCTAAAAATTCAAGTAAAGCTCAGAAAAAAAGCATATCACTTGTTTGGGTTCCCTCACATTTTGGTTTGGAGGGTAATAAAATGATTGGAAACTAGAGTTTCAAAAACTAATATTTCAAAGGTGGAAGACAGGGGTCAAAAAAACAAGACAATAATCTGCGACAAATTAAATAAATTACTGCGCGATGGAATACTGCAATAACAAAAATCCGAAAAGAGGAGGTTGTTCTTGCCCGTATCCGAATTGGGCACACATAATTAACACATAGTTATTTATTGAAAGGCTTCTTCTCACCAACCTGCAACTGCTATAATGTCCATCTTACTGTTTCACATCTTCTTATTTGTAAAAATTAGAATCGTCAAAGAACGGCTTTGAACACTAAAACAACAGACCTAAGAGAACTAAGGAGTTAAGGAAGGAGTATGAAGACGACATCAAAAGGCTGTTTCCATTTTTAAAAGAAACTCAATTGTTCCAAGAACTAACTATAGATCCATCTATAACAAATGGGAATAATAGATGCGGTATACTGTAATAAATAAATAATTTCCATAATCTCTTTATCATTCAAAATTTCACAAACATAATTTAATCTGGAAATTGATGAATATAAAATCACGAAACTCTGCTGCAAAATTCGAATATGAGTATATAAATAATACTGCCACAATAGTGTCAGTTAAACTCCTAGAGTTGTATTCTCTTTAAAATACCAAAATTCCTTTATGTGAGTTTTAAAGCTATCGTGAATACATTGTCAGCCTTTTGCTTATAGTATATGTAATGCAAATGATCATGGGAAATACTTGCATCTAATTATATTTAATGAACGCTTTCATTAATTGTGCAAAATACATAATAATATACTTCTATAAGGAAGTTTCACATATTGTTTTACATTGATCCAAACTGTAATAATTGATTATGAATAATTATAAAGAAGAAAATTGCACAAGAGTACTTGCAATGAATAATTTATTAAAAAATATGAAAGCAGATTAACGAGTTCAGTGGTCACTTTTTTATATGTTTCTTAAATATTCTCCATAATAATATTTCTCATTTTCAGTGATAATTAGGGGAAAAGTCATTGTTAAAACAGTACTGCTTAGAGGTGTTTTCTATATCCCGATTGCAAGTCTGTTCATATCTGCTGCGGAAATCAAAATAAATGTTGGAGCTACGAATAGTTCCTATAAATCTATAGACGTATAATCCCTATAGACATAAAAGCACATATTTTCAACAAGTAGTGGTCCAGCGCCAACCACTGTCCCGCATATACCCACCTGTCTCCAAAAATAAAGTCCGTCACGCAGGGGCTGCGTAATCTAAGCAGATTTCCCATGTGAAGTTTAACAATAGAGAAATCTGCATACTGGTAACACAATACCACCGTGATTAAATGCAAACGGTAATGAGAAATCTTTCAGTTAATTAAAATAAATTCCCAACTTAAACGGCTTCTACATTGTAAGAATAATTTATATATTAATAACTCAAATTTTAGTAGTCCAAGAACTAAAGAAGGGGGGGGGCGGTTGAACAGAACGTATTTGCATAAATCTCACAAAGTAACGAAGGTAAGGTAAGGTTAGAAACGACAGGTAAGGTTAGAAGAAGCTTCCACCTGAGCCGAGTACTGACGGAAATGGCCAACCTAATCCAAACTATACCCGACTACAGACTTCATACAAATGCAAAAATCTCGGTTAATATTCAAGATAGAGAATAAGTTGATATAACAATATTTATAGTAAATTTAATTTGCAATAAGATTGATTCTATAAATTGTTTTGATCCGACGTATAGTACTGGAGATATTTCAAAATTCTTCCCCTCTAAACCCCCCCCCCTCCCTCCGATTTCAGCCGTTAAAGAACTTTATCTTTCTTTTTATGTAAAACGACTTAATATTGAGTTTGGTACCGATAAAACAAAAATTGCAACCGCTAGAGCGGTAACAGACAAATATATATACAGTTTTGAACGGACTTCATTTTCGTCATCTACTAGGTAGGATCGATTGACATTTGAAGAAAAATTTCGAAAATTCCGTCGAGAGCAGGGGCTGCGTAAACTAAGCAGATTTCCACGTGAAGTTTTACAATAGAGAAATTTCACGAGAGCCGAACAGTTACGAAAAAGGCCCAACTGGCTTTTGGCGGGAAACTCAGTCTCATCCGTTATTCACCCAAATTTAATAAAAATGCAAATATCTCTGTTAGTATTCAAGATAGAGAATAAATATTTATAATAAATTTAATTTGCAATAAGAATGATTCTATACAATTTTTCGATTTGACGTACAGTAACGGAGATATTTCAAATGTTTGTGTGTCAAATGACCTTTATTTTACGAGATAGATGCAAACATGTTCTTGTAACCCCCCCCCGTCTTAAATTCTTGGACTACTAAATTTGATTGATTGAGATAAAAATTATCCTGATTCATTATAAATTACAGTACTTGATATATAGCCCATAGTTTTCAATAAAATAAATATGTTATATTCTGATATGTTTCAGTTATAGTTTTTCTTTCCGTTTTTTGGCAGACCTGTTTGTTTAGACGCTTCCCGGCGGGAAGGGAAAGATTTCTTATTACAGTTTGTATTTATTCACTTAATATTCACGTTGGTGTTGTGTTAGCAGTATGCTGATTTATCTATTATTAAGGTTCACGAGGGAAGTCTGCTTAGTTTACGCAGCCCCTGCGTGACCGACTTCTTCCAATTCCGATGTTTTGTTTCTGTTTTTAGGTTCCAATTTTTTTATTACGTCTCGAAAGAAGAGTTTTCAAAAATTTGTTTCTTATTTTTGAACACAGCTCATGGCAGCGTGCGGCGCTTGGTAAGTCTGCTTGGTTTGGGCAGCACCTGTGCGATGAACACTTTATTTATAACAATCAGTGTTTAATGTTGTTGGGATCTATGAAATATTCTAAAACTAAAATAACTTTGTCTTCCTTCATAAACTTGTTTTCAGTCTGTAGATAAAAGTTTAAGTCTTTGTGGATTTAGCTGATGAAATGGTAGTTTTATAGTGATAATTACTGTGAGCCACCATTGCAAGAGGATTAAAGGAATACTACTTGGAAAAAATTTCCTAATTTCGCATTTGACACTTTTAACAAATTGGCCACTATTTTTTTTAGCAGATTTCCTTTAAGGGAAGGTCGTACTCATAACGCGATTTACAAAAAATGTCTTCAAATGTCCATCGATCATACCCAGGAGATGACGAAAAATGAGGACAGTTCAAAATTATATATTTATTTGTCTGTTAACGCTCTAGCGGTCGCAATGTTTGCTTGATTTTTACCAAATTCCATATTTAAACGTTTTATGTAAAAATACAGATCATGTTCGTTAACGGCTGAAATCTGACATGTGGAAGGGGGGGGGGTTAAGGGGAGAGGATTTAAGAAAATTCAAAATATCTCCGTTACTGTACGTCGGATCGAAAATTTGTATAGAACCAATCTTATTGCAAATTAAATTTACTATAAACGATGTTATATACATGTTTTCATCATCTTTAATATTAACCTAGATATTTGCGTTTTTTAGTTTTCGGCCCTCGGTAAACCCCCACTCCTACTCATGTCTTATTAACAATAAGCTGTTATATTATGAAGCACTTTATTTGATGCCTAACAAATATTCTTCTCATTGAACTTTTTCGTCATGAGATAAATGCAAATACGGGACGCAAGTGGTAAATCCGCTTAGTTAACGCAGCCCCTGCGTGATGGACTTTTTTTAAAATAGCTAGTGACATTGTGCGGCGCTTGTAAAATCCGCTTGGTTTAAGCAGCTCCTGTGATATGAACATTTTATTTCAAACAATCAGTGTTTAATATTGTATGTTGTTTTGGCTATAGACATAATCTAAAACTAAAATAAGTTTTTTGTCTTCGTTCATAAACACTATGGTGAGTTATAATTTGTCAACATTAAATTAACATACGACTTGTTTTCAGTCTGTAGATAAAAGTTTAATTCTTTGTGGATTTAGCTGATGAGACGGTAGTTTTATAGTGATAATTACTGTGAACCCACCTGTGTTAGAGGATTAAAGGAGTACTTCTTTGGAAACAATTGCCTAATTTTGCATTTGACACTTCTAACAAATTGGCCATTATTTTTTTTATTTTTTTGGAGGAACACCTTGTCCGTTTGTTAGCCGAACAGCAGTTTTATCAGATGGCTTATAAGAAAAGCGCTCTTTTCGAAAGACATTTTAAAGTGCATGAGGAGGAGTGCAGAAGGCCTCCGAAGCATCTGACATATTTACGGTTATACGACAAGATAAGCCCCTGCATCTGCCCACTTGACCAGGTAATCCCTCCGTCTCCATTACACGTCCGAGCGGGTGACACGTGCCTCCTCCCAGGTATTTTTTACCGGCTATCTGAATAGTGACACTCCAGAAGAATGGAAGGCATTCATAGACTTAGGTCTTAAAACGCCGTCTCTTGTGCGATGCCTTCCTTTTGTGCCGGGAAATGCTCTAGCTCTTTCGAGCCCAATGGCCTGGCAAATGCTTAAGCAGAATATGATAGATCCTTTCGAAGCCACTTAAAGGCTCGGTTATAATAGAAAACCATGAATCTTCAGATTTCGTAAAATGGACCTTCCGATGAAAAAAAATATTCTTTAACGGAGAACTAACCACATCTGTATTATTTTAAAAATTATTATATACGTAATAGATTTAATTATTTGGAGCATTCTCTCCGAGGCGATATTGCTCATAAACAAAAAAAAAAACATTAGCAAGCAAAAAAATAGATATAGAAATAGGAAAAGTGAGAGAGGGTGAGGACAAATTACGAAAATAGGAAGTATCTCCGTTATTATACGTCGGATCGAAACCTTGTGTAGAACCGATCTTATTTAAAATTAATTTACCTACAAATGTTATATGTATATTTCGTCTGTCATGAGTATTAACCTAGGTATTTGCATTTTTTTTATTTCAGCCTTCAGTAAAGCCCCACTCGTACTTAAGTCATATTAAAAATAAGCTGTTATATGATGAACCACTTCATTATATGCTCCTCAATATCAAATATTGTTCCCATTGAATGTTTACCGTGTGGTACATGTAAAAAAACCTTCATTTATAATTTTACGTTCTTAACTCGAATATGTTTATTTAATCAAAAATCACAATAATAAATAAAAAAATCATTAGCAAGAAAAAAATATACATATCCAACAAATCGAACAGTAACATTCGGTGCAAAAAAGTAGGACGGAGAACAAAAAACAATTACTAATTTATAACTAAAAGGCTACAAACAAAAAACGTTAATATTCAACCCATCGAAAAGTTAATAAATTAGACATACAATTTATGAAACACAGGTTAAAAGAGAAAGGAATAGATTTTAGTAAGTAAGGAATAATAAATTTCTTAAAATACTTTAAAAAAAAAAATTGTTGTATATTTTTGTATGTTAACTTTCTTGGGGTCGTAATTGTTGTTTAATCGTTACGAACTTAATGTTTAAATGTTTTATGCAAAATTAATCAAGTTCGTTAATGGGTGAAATTGGACAGGGGAAGGGGTGTTTAAAGGTGGGATTTCGAAAATTCGAAATTCCTCCGTTATTATACGTTGGGTCGAAAAAGTGTATTTTAACAAATTTTATTGCAAATTAAATTTCCTATAAATGTAGTTATATCCGTTTTTCCACTTCGTTATTAACCCATGTATTTGCTACGTTTGAGTTTTCGCCCTTCTGTAAGCCCCCACTCCTACTCAGGTCATACTAACAAAAAGCTATATTTTGTATAGTTATATCATGAAGCACTTTATTTAAATCTTAAATACCAAATATTGTTCTCGCGAACTTTAACTTTTTGGGGTAATACAAATACGTGGCTCGCGTGGGAAATTTGCTCAGTTAACGCAGCACCTGCTTGACAGACGTTTCTTTTCAGAGTTATTTTTATTTCTATCAAATGTGTTCCCAATTCGTAATCGTGTAATATGTACACTAGGCCATGCTACGACTTTGTATTTAATTTCCCGCAACTTGTCAATTGAGTTGTGCTAGTTTTCTTTCCATGTATTGAGCCTGTGATTAATGGCAGGAATCTTGGTTTGCCACAAATGACAAATAACTTCGAGAACTGAAACATATACTTCTAGAATGGCCTTCCTCAAAAAGGCTATTTAGAACAGAAGTAGTAGCTTTAACGAGGTGAAGAATTGGCCATTCACGATTGATTCACACTTACTTACTGGAGAAGACGAACCTTACTGCCAACACTGTAACTGTAGACTTAATATGAAACATATACCAACTGACTGCTACCTAAGGACTCACATAGACTTACCATACACTTAGACTGAATACATGACCGTAGCCAGTATGTGGACCGCTATTACGCTACTTGAAACATAAGAACATTTTTTAAAAAATTATAATGTAAGACAATACTAAAAGTGTTTGCAGAAATGAGCATACTTGCGTAAAAATGAAAAATCCGTCACGCAGGGGTTGCGTTAACTAAGCATATTTCCCACTTGCGTCCCGTATTTGCATTCATCTCTTGACGTAAAAGTTCAATGAGAACAATATTTGTTATTTAGGGTTCAAATGAAATGCTTCATAATATAACAGCTTATATTACAGGTTGTACAGAAAACTAAAACCGGAAATATCTAGGTTAATATTAAAGATAATGAAAAAATATACATAAATATATTTATACTAGCTCAGATACCCGGCTTCGCCCGGGGATTGATTTGAGGCTGAATGGTGATGGTATTTTTTTGGCAAGGCTTTACCTTGCACAATATTTTGACATTTACCCATCCCAGTGTTTAGGGTTAATACCCGTTGTTGGCATTTGTTAATAATAAAATGAATTTCTTATGTAAGTCTTCACTGTCCTCCAAATTGTCATATTTGCATTATACTGTCTCGAAAAATTGTACTTATACGAAAAAAAAAAATTATATAACAAAAGTTACTCTAAATAACAAAATAAACAAATTTTGTTATGTGTATTTTTGCAGAAAAACCAATAGAAAACGAAATACCGCTATTTTTAAATTCACAATATATATATATATATATATATATATATATATATATATATATAGATTTCTTTTAATTTTCAATTCCAAAGATTGGTTCAATAAAATTTTTCGATCCGACTTATAGTAACGGAGATATTTAGAATTTTCGAAAATCCTCACCTCTGAATCCCCTCTCTCCTACGGGTCCGATTTCAGCCGTTAACGAATTTGATCTTTATTTTTACATAAAACGTTTAAATATGGAGTTTGGTAACTATCAAGCAAAAATTGCGACCACTCGAGCGTTAACAGACATATATATATATATATATATACATATATATATATATATATATATATATGTATACGAGTACATATAATTTTGAACAGACCTCATTTTCGTCATCTGCTGGGTAGGATCGATGGAGATCCCTTAGGGGAAATCTGCTAAAACAGATGATAAAAAATTAACTGATTCGTCGCTGAACTGCCCCAGTCGCGAAATGTGATTACTATAATAATAATAATATATGTGTGAAATGTGTCCGCGTTAAAAATCACATAACGCTAATTACATTGAATGTATGCCTTGCCAAAGTAAATCTCATCCAGAACCGCCAATTAAAATAGAAATATTTCAGCTCTACTTAAGTACTTATTACATTCCATGAATTCATTTTAACGTCTTTTTATGTTATTTCATAGTAATATATTTTAGACATTTTCTCGTAAATCACTATTTGATCAAATATCTATTTGACTGATGCCGAAAAAGATAGAGCTTGTAGGACTGGTCGAGAAAGGTATTGATTCCATTAGGGTAGAACGAATTAAACCGTGACCATACCTATTAGGAGTATAAGCCCCGAAGGACAGACAGACAGACCGACGGAACACGAACCTGCAAATGGTGACCCAGCCAATTAGTAGCGGCTGGTCACTGTGCTCGTGCTCTCCACTGAATAAAGAATAGGGCTTATCTCTCCGTCTTGGTGTACTCCCTTCTTTAGGATATCTACCATTGCACTATTTCCTTACTGACCTTTAAGTCAGTGATTCTGATATAAGCAGATTTTCCTTAAGGAAGGTCAGGGTTGTGCTTATGAAGCGATTTTCAGAAAAAAATTTAAAAAAAAATATAAATATACATACATATACACATATATTTGTCTGTTCTGGAGCAGTCACACATTTGGTTTGATAGTTTCAAAATACGATATTGGAATCTTCTTTGTAAAACTAAAGATGGAGTTCGTTAAAGGTTGAAACCGGGGCAAAGGGGGAGGGGATTACAAAGGTGGAATTCGTAAATTCATCATAACCACATTATTAAGAGTCAGACCTAATTATCGAAGAATTCTCCTAATCTTTTTGTAAACTTAATTCCTGTACTAAACATGGTTTTTTTTTTTAGCAGATTGCCCCCTAAGTGAAATCAGCTATTGAGGTCGTACTCGTGACGCGATTTTTGAAAAGTTTCTTCAAATCTCCATCAATCCTAGAGATGACGAAAATATGGTCGGTTCAAAATTATATATATATATATATATATATATATATATATATATATATATATATATATATATATATATTTATATTTGTTTGCTAACGCTCTAACGGTAGTAATTTTTGTTTGATCGTTTCTGAACTAGATATTTAATCGTTTTATGAAAAAAAGAAAAATCAATTTCGTTAATAGCTCAAATGGGGAGAAGGGGTTAAGAGGAGGGGATTTTCGAAATTTCGAAATATCTCAGTTACTATGTATAAGTTCGAAAAACTTGTATAGAGACAATCTTATTGCAAATTAAATGTTCTATAAATATTGTTATTTATATTAATTCTCTATCTGGAAGATTAACCGAAATATTTGTAATTTTCATCTTCGCCTATTGTTGGTTCTGTTCTTGCGATACTGTTGAAAATTAGTTCGGCTGTTTCCGTAACTGTTTGGCTCCCGTGAAGTTCGTGTAGAGACTGGTGTTGCACTGTGTGTGTCTACACTTCCCTTATGGGAAATCTGCTAAAACTCAATAATTCATTTCGTAATGATATCAATTAAGCTATGCTTAACCATCACTCTGTAACTTGCGAGAATCGAAAGAAACCCTCAGAAACTCTCAGAAGAATTAATTAAGAAACCAAGACTGGACGACATCCTCTCTTCGCGGTAATAGACCCTATTAACTTTAAAGAGTAAGAAGTTAGACAACTTTGGACTGCAGGACACGTAGTTTTCAACCTAAGGAGACTTCACTAATCCCATTACAAAGTTCACATTGTTAAATCCGTAAAAAGGGAGAGAAGAAATAAATAATACACTTTTAGCAGAAGTGGCTGAGGTTTTGTTAATAATAAGAAGACAACAAGGTTCGATCAAGTTAGTCTTAGTGTAAAGGGAATGAGGAATGAGAGGTTCTCTCAAAGAGATTCGAGGATAAGTTATCTGTGTGTAAGGAGACTTACAGAGATGGAGAGAGAGAGTGAGAGAGAGAGAGAGAGAGAGAGAGAGAGAGAGAGAGAGAGAGAGAGAGAGAGAGAGAGAGAGAGAGAGAGAGAGAGAGAGAGAGAGAGATGAGAAGCGCCAAGGGCCTAAAGTCAATTTAAACTTGGGGTCTGACCACAAAGCAGAAAGGACCCGGGACTGGACCAGCTTCTATCTTAGGGCCGACATCTCTCTCCATTGTGTTTCTCCTCTTCGTGGCACATCCTCCAGGAATCTTTCAGCTCAGATAATGGACTCTGATGAAACTTTCAAAAACCCAGGTTAAATTTCTCTTCCCTTCTTTCTTCCTCTCCAGCCACACATGCAAGCTATTTGAAATTTGTAAGAACTTTTTATCGGCCAAGTTATATATGTGCACTGACTTGAGGAGCCACGCTATCAAAGTTTGCGAAAGAAAAATATGTTTTGCGGATACTGCATGACTTCGTTGTACTCATACTGAATTGTATATAATTCCACTTCATTTCAAATTATTCCATTTGAAATTTGTATATTATATATCCATTCCAATGCATCAGATAAAAAGTCCGTCAATCAGGGGCAGCGTTAAATAAGCAATTTCCCACTTACGTAACGTATTTTCATTTACCTGAAAACGTAAACGTTCAATGACTACAATAGGTGGTATTTAGGCATCAAATAATGTGCTTCATAATATAACGGCTTATTGTTAATATGACATGAGTAGGAGTGGGTATTTACTGAAAACTGAGAACTAAAAAATGCAAAAAAAAAACTTGGTTAATAATCAAGATAGTGAAAAAAATCGCATTACAACATTTATAGTACATTACAATTGCAATAAGATTAATACAATGTTTCGGTCCAACGCAAAATTACGGAGATATTAAGTAGTTCCTAAATTCTCCTTCTTCCTTCTGGTTGAATTTCAGTCATTGACGAACTTGATCTTTAGTTTTACATAAAACTTTAAATATCGAGTTTGGTAACGATTAAATAAAAGTCCGTCACGCAAACTAAGCAGATTTCCCACGTGAAGTTTTATAATAGAGAAATTTCAGAATAGAGAGTCAAACAGTTACGGGAAGGGCCCGAACTAGCTCTTGACGGAAACTCACGACTAGGCCCGAAGTTAGCCGATCTCATCTCAGAAGCTGAAAACAGAAAAATGCAAATATCTCGGTTAATATTCAAGATACTGAATAAATGTATATAACACTATTTATAGTAAATTTAATTTTCAATAAGATTGCTTCTATATAAATTTTCGATCCGAAGCATAGTAAAGGAGATATTTCGAATTTTCGAAAATCCTCCCCTCTAAACCCCCCCTCCCACTAGTCCGATTTCAGCCATTAACGAGCTTGATCTTTATTTTTGCATAAAACGTTTAAATATCGAGTTTGGTAACGATCAAACGAAAATTGCGACCGCTAGAGCGTTAATAGACAAATATATATATATATATATATATATATATATATATATATATATATATATATACTAGCTAAGGTACCCGGCGATGCCCGGGAAATTATTGTTGACTGATCAATGTTGGTATTTTCATAGTAAGACTTCAATGTGTACGTACAATTACACTGCCCTCCACGACGTAATGATTTTCCAAAATAGCCAACCCTGAAGGGTAACTTTTGGGGATTAACAGAATAGAAATTTTAGTTTTGAAGGATAAATGAAAATATGTTCCTAATCTATCCCTCTACAGTTTTTGACTCACCGTTTTTCAATCGTTCAAACCATAATCATGGGTAGCATTTATTACAATTAAATATCATATATAATGACAATATTTCCTTTCAAAAACCAATCCGAGCTTTCATAGTATAGGCAAAGTTTTGCACGTAAGATTATATTTGTAATAGTGAATCTCACTGGAAATCACTTCCAGTAATGCCAGACGGGAAATAAGAAAACTCCATTAACTGGTAAGGCACCCGTCAACTTCCGCTCCCGCATGAGACTTCTCAACATTCTTCTACTTATATTATTGATGCATAACATTATTTTATAATTTATCTACCTGATGGAATTAAATAATAGTGGTCATACCGAATTTAAACGCAAATTGTTTTTTGTCATAATGACATTACCATTAACGATTAATTGTTATTATATTACATATTTGTTTCAATAGCATCAAGGTACATTATACAAATTAAATAATGGAAATGCTCTTATAGTTTACATTTCTATTGGAAATAAATAACAAAGTTATTTTCTAGGAAAAATAAATAAATGGATAGGGGGTGACGAAGATTTATAACCCCACTAATCCGAATCATACTTTGAACTATCATACGAATTTGAAAAAATAGCATCATTTGTCATAATATTCATTTATTAAAACCCCTTAAAAAAGTACTAATCTAATTATTGACTCCTGTTTAGCGTATATCCCGTGTTTACTTCATTTTGCGACAAAAGTGAATGCACACAAAAGTTACTCTAAATAACAAAGTAAACAACTTTTGTTATGTGCACGTTTGCCAAAAAACAAATAAAAAATAATAAAAAAAGCGAATTTTTCAGTTCAGCCTCTCTTATAATCCCCACTCCCCTTTGAACCTAAAATTTTTAATATAGCTTATAATCATGGAAGAATTAATGCTAATTCACACACCGAGTTTTGCTAAGTTCGGTTCAATCGTTAGTGCCCAACAAAATTATTGGCTCCCGCTTTAGATTTTAGTGTATATCTCGTTTATACTTTTCTATACGACAAAAGTGTATATAACAAAAGTTACTGAAAATAACAAAGTAACCAACTTTTATCATGTATATACTTGCCGAAATACCAATAGAAAACGAAATATCACTAATTTTAATTTATGGGCTCCCTTACAACCCCCACTCCTGCCCGTTGATAGAATTGTTGGTATGGCTTTTTCTAAAGAAGGCGTTAGATTTATTACTCATACCGAGTTTCATTTAGTTCGGTTGAGTCTTTTGAACCCAATAAAATTAATGACTCCCGCTATAGTTTTTAGCTTATAACTCATTTATACTTCGGTATACGACAAAAGTGTATATAACACAAGTTATTCTAAATATAAGAATAAACAACTTTTGTTATGTTCATATTTGCCGAAAACCCAATAGGAAACGAAATATCGCTATTTTTAATTTCAGGCCTCCCTTATAACCCCCACTCCTGTTCGTCGGAGAGAATATTAATATAGCCTAAAGTCTAAGATGGGTCAGTTGTAATATACATACCAAGTTTCATAAAATTCGGTTCAGCCGTTTCTGCGTGAAAAGGTAACAAACAAACAAACAAACATACACGAAAGAAACAAAATGCAGTTGTGTATGGTGTCTATGACATATGAAAAGAAAAGTTATCGTGAAATTTCGAGAAAAAAATCTATGTACAGACAGAGTTTACAATTTTATATATATATATATATATATATATATATATATATAATTTTGAACGGACCTCATTTTCGTCATCTCCTGGGTAGGATCGATGGACAATTATATAAATATATATATATATATATATATATATATATATATATATTTATATAAATATATAACTTTGAACGGACCTCATTTTCGTCATCTCCTGGGTAGGATCGATGGACATTTGAAGAACTTTTTCGAAACTCGCGTCATGAGTACGACCTCAATAGCTGATTTCCTTTAAGGGAAATCTGCTAAAAATTGCGACCGCTAGTGCGTTAACAGAAATCTCTTTCTTTCTATCTCTCTTTCTCTCTCTCTCTCTCTCTCTCTCTCTATATATATATATATATATATATATATATATATATATATACTAGCTCAGATACCCGGCTTCGCTCGGGAATTCATTTGAGGCAAAATGGTGATGGTATATTTTTGGCAAGGCTTTACTTTGCACAATATGTTGACATTTACCCGTTCCAGTGTTTAGGGTTAATACCCGTTGTTGGCATTTGTTAATAATAAAATTATTTTTTTATGTAAGACTTCACTGACCTGCATATTGTCATATTTCCCGTCTCCTGAGCATTATGCATAGATTTGAATTATTAAGGAAAAAAAATATTGACATACATTTGAACTAAGATCGATGTTCGATAAGGCTTCACAGTCTTCGATATTTTTATATTTCCCGTCTCTTATACATGTAAATATGGTGAACTTTTATTTCAGGCCTCCCTTATAACCCCCCTCCCGTTCGAACCTAAAAATTTTAATATAACTTATAAACATAGAAGAATTAATGCTAATTGACATACCGAGTTTTGTTAAGTTCGGTTCAGCCGTTAGTGCACGCTAAAGTTTTAACGTATAACTCATTTTTACTTAGGTATACGACAAAAGTGGATATAACAAAAGTTACTCCAAATAACAAAATAAACAACTTTTGTTATGTTAATATCGGAAAAACCAATAGGAAACGAAATATCACTATTATTAATTTCAGGCCTTCCTTATAACCCCCACTCCTGCCCGTCCCTAGAAATGTTAGTATAGCTTATTATAACAAAGGCGTTAGTACTAATTCACATACCGAGTTTGGTTTAGTTCGGTTGAGTCTTTTGTGCCAAATAAAATTTTGGACTCCCGCTATAGTTTTTAGCGTATAACTCATTTATACTTCCGTATACGGCAAAACAGCATATAACAAAAGTTACTCTAAATAACAAAATAAACAACTTTTGTTATGTGCATATTTGCCGAAACCCCAATAGGAAATCATTATTATTAATTTCAGGCCTCCCTTATAACCCCCACTCCTGCCCGTCCCTAGAAATGTTAGTATAGCTTATTATAATAAAGGCGTTAGTACTAATTCACATACCGTGTTTGGTTTAGTACGGTTGAGTCTTTTGTGCCAAATAAAATTGTGGACTCCCGCTATAGTTTTTAGCGTATAACTCATTTATACTTCCGTATACGGCAAAACAGCATATTACAAAAGTTACTTTAAATAACAAAATAAACAACATTTGTTATGTGCATATTTGCTGAAAAAGCAATAGGAAACGAAATATCGCTATTTTTAATTTCAGGCCTCCCTTATAACCCCCACTCCTGCCCGTCCCTAGAAATGTTAGTATGGCTTATTATAAGGAAGGCGTTAGTACTAATTCACATACCGAGTTTGGTTTAGTTCGGTTGAGTCTTTTGTGCCAAATAAAATTGTGGACTCCCGCTTTAGTTTTTAGCGTATAACGCATTTATACTTCCGTATACGGCAAAAGTGCATATAACAAAAGTTACTCTAAATTACAAAATAAACAACTTTTGTTATGTGCATGTTTGCTGAAAAAGCAATAGGAAACGAAATATCGCTATTTTTAATTTCAGGCCTTCCTTATAACCCCCACTCCTGTTTGTCTTAGAGAATATTAATATGGCCTAAAGTCTAAGTTGGGCTAGTAGTAATATAAATACTAAGTTTCATAAAATTCGGTTCAGCCGTTTATGCGTGAAAAGGTAACAAACAAACAAACAAATAAACAAACAAACAAACAAACAAACAAACAAACAAACAGACACCAAAGAAACAAAATGCAGTTATGGTGTCTATGACATGTGAAACGAAAAGTTATCGTGAAATTTCGCGAAAAAAATCAATGTACAGACAGAGGTTACAATTTTATATATATATATAGATATAGATATATATATATATATATATATTGAACTTACCTCATTTTCGTAATGTCTTGGTTAGGATCAATGGACATTTGAGTACATTTTTCGATCGCGTCATGACTACGACCTCAATAGTTGATATTCCTTAAGGGAGATCTGCTAAAATGATAGAACATAATTTGTAGACAAATAAAAAAAGGATCTGTGAAAATCTTCATTATCTCTAATTATGTTGACCTCTTCTAAACTCCAATTGTGTGTTGAAGCAGTCCTAAATAAAAAAATTATATATTCTAATACTAGTTGCTTTTGCGTTATGGGTGCAACGTGGAATTATTCATTTGGAAATAGAAAATGTTAAAATTAACAAATTAAGTTACTGCTATTGTTGTTTTTACTAATTTTTTGAGAATCGAATATTGACCGTTTTTGGTTACTTCAGACATCTTTACTCCAACCAATGGGGTTTCGTTTAAAGCAACTGAATTACTTAATATCTGAAGGTGCCAGATAGAAAGAAGTCCAACCTCAAAGCAATGTAACCTCACAGATAAATAATATTTTAAGCTCGATCTACCTCCAACACTGGGTGTATAATGTGTTATTCACCACAACAGCTGTTGAACAAAAATGAAATAGAACTATCAGGCCCGTGAGAACGGTACTGGTAAAAGGTGGCTACAACGGGAACAATGCTTACTTTATATCCTCCAAAGGATAGATACAATGAGACGAGACCTAAAATAAGGAGACTTTAATCCTCTAGGATTCCCAAGGATCTCTGGTGCTTAAATGGACTTTGAAGTCGATTAGACTAATGAAGAAATTGAAGATGGAATTTTCAGAAGATTTTAACATCCTTTGGGAACGATTGTCCTTTTATGCCAGGATCGCTAATGCCGGGAGGGTGGTTGTTTTAAAGGTTCTGGGCACACCTGATGTACACTGGCGCGCATAGGTTATAACTATGCTGGGGGGGGGAGGTATCATCGTAGCACATTTTAATGAAGTTCATAAGAGTTGGAAGTACCGGGATTGACGGAGGCAACAGGTTGGTTCGGCGATTAACGGCCCCAGTAACCTTTCTTCCAGATTACAGAATGAAGCCATTTCCGCTAGCAAGATTTCGCCTATTGTGGTGCATTGGCTTTATTTTCGTAAACTGGGAGGGATCATTAATACGTCTTGGTTTCAAATTTTGGAGGAAATTCAAGGTTGTGTCAGTTAGGATATTAAATTAATTTTAGCTCTCTACGGAATAAGAAGGTCAGTCATCGCCGAAAAGGCGTTATTTTGTTTTTAGCAGATTTCCCTCAAGGGAAATCAGCTATTGAGGTCGTACTCATGAAGCGATTTTCGAAAAATTTCTTCAAATGTCCATCGATCCTACCCAGGAGATGACGAAAATGAGGTCCGTTTAAAACTATATATATATATATATATATATATATATATATATATATAGACATATATATATATATATATATATATATATATATATATATATATATATATTTGTCTGTTACCACTCTAGCGGTTGCAATTTTTGTTTAATCGTACTAAACTCGGTATTTAATCGTTTTATGTAAAAAGAAAGATCCAGTTCGTTAATGGCTAAAATCGGACCATTGGGAGGGGGGATTTCCGAAAATTCGAAATATCTTCATTAATGTACGTCGGATCGAGAAATTGTATAAAACCAATCTTATTGCAAATTAAATGTACTATAAATATTGTTATATAAATTTATTCTCTATCTTGAATATTAACCGAGATATTTGCATTTGTAATCTGCGTGTGATCGATCACCAGTAGGCTATGTTCGGACTTTCCGCCGAGAGCTCTGGCGGCCGTTTCCATAATTACTCGTCCCTCGTGAATAGGTTTAGAGGTTAGGTTAACTGTTTTTTGGGGCTAGAAACTTCTGGGTTATTACGCCCTAATTAATGTTTTAGGTTTAGAGGTTTCTTACTACTACAGTTGTTATTAGGCAGATTTCTCTATTGTAAAACTTCACGTGGGAAATCTGCTTAGTTTACCCAGCCTCTGCATGACGGACTTTCGTTGCTTCACGACTTTCTATGAATGATCACACACATCTTACGCACAAATACTTAATAACTAAAGATCCCCCACAGCAATTGCGAAACATGACATGTTACATCCACAATACTCCATCTAATAGAGGAATGTCAAACTGTGCAGTCAATGACATTCCTAGAAACATAAATTTCGCCTTAGAAGACACTTCACAAGCAGTTGATAGAATCATTTCCTTAGCAAAGGAGCTCTCTCTATACAATAAAATTTAGGTATTATATGTAATAGGTTTTAAGAATATTTATTTAGATGTCTTAAAGGTAATAATAACCACAATGTAAATTGCCCAAACAAACACCCCCCCCTCCCATCAACGATTGGGTAGCTTTTTCCAATGAAACATCAAACACCTCCACTTTACAATCCCTCCCTTACTCCATAAAATGAAAAAAAGATTAGAAGTGTAATTCGACCTAATTGTATAATGATTCCTTTGATATGCTAAAAAGAAGTAACTTACAAATTTATAAAACTACTTCCCAAGCATATTTAAAGTACATTTTAATCATCAGCATCAGCAAGAAATATATAAGAATAAAGATCAATAAAAATATCCAAATCATTTGAATGGCTCTTATGGTTTTTGGCTTAATGCTCAGTGTAATTTGATTAAAATGTCGATACCAATTTAGCAATAAAGAACAAAACAATTTTCGCTATGTCCCACATGACCTTAGTCCTTCATACTCATACTCCAGACGTTTATTGTATTTAATGTACTAATTAAATTCAAAACGTACTTAATTTATGAATATTCCGAAGTGTAGAGTAGAAGGTGACCTCTAGGATTCTTCAAAAGAGCATAAGATGTTGTTCTTTGCACTTTTGTTTAAACAGTATGACATAAACAATTTTGTTTTGAACAATAATTGCCCTTCGTGTTATATCAAATCATAAAGCGGTTGATTTTTTAGTTATTTCTATTTGTAGGAATTCTGGACATAAAGGAACTCTTGTCATTAGAAATTCTCGCTATTTAAATGTAGCATTTGCGTAAATTTTAATGTTCTTGGGGTTGTCTTGGACGAACCAATATTCTTTTTTGAAATAGAGTGTATTTATTTAAGATATGTTGAAAACTACTATCCCTGCTGAAATCGACCTCCACCGCTGACAGGCTAGAGTGAGCCGGTGTATTTTTTCACCTGACCACCATTTATCGAGGAGTAATAAATGGCGCGGTTAGCCGTGGAACCAACAAGCTTAGCCGAGGTCGTGGCTATTGTGGTGAGCTAGACCACCCTCACCTCTGTTAGCCTTAGAGTCCGTCCTGATCCTCTGGGCATATGTGTAGTCCCGGACCCTACAATCGCTGGCTACCTGGGAGGCCTGTGTTCATCCCTGGGATAACAGTTGGAAGATTGCAATCCCCTATTGGAGCTGTCAGACATTGAAGGTTTCCCCCTTAATCCTTGAAATATGACATCAATCCGGAAATGACCACAAGACATAAAGATCAGGACAGACGGAAGTTAAACACTCTCAGGTCAAAGCCATGGCAACTGTTACCATAGTGATAATCTTTGGTTCGAATTCCAAGGAAGCATTTTTAAGTTAGTATGAATTATATCCATCCTATCGCAGGCTGAAAAGCAACCTAATTCCTACACAAATATTTTTCTATTACATTGCTAAACATTCCCATATACTTTGCTCAAAAAGATATAAAATAAAATAAATATCAATAATATTTAACAATTGCCACTATTTCACAGGTCCTTCATAGTCTTTTGAGGCAGATTATGGCTGGCTTAAATCGAATTACAGGGTTGAAGAAAACACAGTGGTTGATAACCATCCAGTGGAAGTAAATAGTTCTCTGATTATCAATAATTTGGATAAAAACAGTTATCAAATTATAAAGGAACAAATTGAATTTAAAAGTGGTATACCCCCTGAGTGAGTCCCCTCCAGAAAAGAAAGTAACACCACTTGAAGGCATTCCACCGAATCAGGATCATGAAACCCCCTTTTTCCTACCCTTCCCGTACTACATTTAACGCATATATTAAAAAACTATCTTGAGTCAAATGATATATTTCATTACCGACGTAAATTTGTCGCTGTTTCCCCGATAACTGTAAGCAGGCTAGGAAGAAATTAAAGGACTAATTAGCAGACCTTCCGAAACACATGAACCGTCTAGCAGCCCCAATTGCAGCCCAGCGGCCAGACATAACATCAGGCATCCCAGTAGACATATCGTCAGCATCGCAGCACTCCAACTGCTGCCCTCAACAGCTCCAACTACAACCTTGATAGCAGATACATCGCCTTGCTTCGCAGCAGCCACGTCAGCATTCCCAGCACCCCAACGGTAGTCCACAGCAGATACAATATCTTGCTTCGCAGCAGCCACGTCAGCATTCCTAGCACCCCAACGGTAGTCCTCAGCAGACACAATATCTTGCTTCCCAGCAGCCACGTCAGCATTCCCAGCACCCTAACGGTAGTCCTCAGCAGACACAATATCTTGCTTCGCAGCAGCCACGTCAGCATTCCCAGTACCTCAACGGTAGTCCTCAGCAGACACAATATCTTGCTTCGCAGCAGCCACGTCAGCATTCCCAGCACCCCAACGGTAGTCCTCAGCAGACACAATATCTTGCTTCCCAGCAGCCACGTCAGCATTCCCAGCACCCCAACGGTAGTCCACAGCAGATACAATATCTTGCTTCGCAGCAGCCACGTCAGCATTCCCAGCACCCCAACGGTAGTCCTCAGCAGACACAATATCTTGCTTCGCAGCAGCCACGTCAGCATTCCCAGCACCTCAACGGTAGTCCTCAGCAGACACAATATCTTGCTTCCCAGCAGCCACATCAGCATTCCCAGCACCCTAACGGTAGTCCTCAGCAGACACAATACCTTACTTCGCAGCAGGATCGTCATTACTACCAGCACCTCAATGCCAGTCATCAGCAGAAACAATATCTTGCTTCACAGCAGGCACGCTAGCATTCCTAGCAGACTATAACGTCAGCATCCCCAGATCCCCAACTGGTGCAACCGCAGCCTTGAAAGCAGATACATCTTCCTTCACAGCTAACCGGAATTACCAGCAGACATATTGTCAATATCCCCAGCACCACCATGGCAATCCTCAGCAGCCTTGACAACAGATACAACATCTTGGTTCGCAGCGACGTCAGCATTCCCAGTAGACTTAACGTCACTGGGCACCCCAGTACTCCAACAGCAGTTTCCATCTGCCCCAATTCCAGTCTTTTCGACAGACACAACGTCGGCGTTCTCAGCAGCCTAATCATCACCATGCTCTACAGAATCCATATAGCACGGAACCATTTTTTCTCCCTGGTGTTATCATGACTCTTCCTTGACTACGTCTGACCTCTCAACCAATAATCTCTTTCCTCTATTCCTTCCCTCATTGATTCTTAAACCCAAATCTTTCCTTTGATAGCTCTTCTTCAAAAACTCAATGGCAAATATGAACACGACTACCATGAGCTAGAAACGATGAAATTTAAATTAATAACATGTAACACACCCGCACATGTATACACACATGAACATATATATACTCCAAAGTTTTGGGAGTTTGATTAAATTGCCACATTTTTAATTTTTAATCAAAACATATTTTAGCTTTTTTTTTATGTTTTTGTTAAATAATGGAATACGTGTTTTGATCGGGACTCTATTTGAATCAATAAGTAGTTATGATTTTTTTTACGTTCATATTATAAATGTCAATATGTTATGTTAAATTGGGCATGCTTGACTTTCTATTAACAAGGACTCATAGTCCAGTATGATATCTTTAACCCTCCAGAACTCGCGCCGTGAGCAAAATACCTTCACCCTGAAGAAAAATTAGTTATATCTATAATTATTCGTATTTGGTGATATTAATAATCTCTCTAGCTACACCTTGTAACCTTTTCTTACCACCCTCTTTGACTTCCAATCATTAGTATCAACTGATTGTCGCCACGACAAAATTAATCAGCCGGAGTAAGTTAAGTGTGAGTGTTTTTCTCACATTGCGAGTTCTGGTGGAAGTGTTTAATACGAGAGTTGTTCTCAACAAGCGAGTGCTTTGGTAATTTACCCAAAACTGTTTTTTGGCTCTGGAACTTATCAAGCCTCACCTGATCAACCGTTCACAACTGACCACCCAATTAGAAAGAAACAAAATGAAGAGGATGAATTTTTATTGGCATATTCTATTATTTTTTTTTTAAATTTTAGTTATCTCCAGTGACCCTGGAGAATGACATTATCTCTAGGCCCAGCACTGTGGCATTCCTTACATCTTCCTCGAATATATTTCCGTGTTATGGCATCTTGTAGTCAAATCAACAAAACCTGCCTTTATTAAGAAGCATAGCCTTTCTAGGAGTAGATGTAAGCTGGATTAAAGAAAAAGGCAGTATAGAAAGAAAAAAAAATAGATACAATATGGGAAAACTTACAGTTTGTTCAAAATATGTTCATTAAAACCAGCCATCTATGTTTTAATGTAACTAGAATCATGTCACAATTTAACTTTAGGAAATAATAGCTATATTATTAACTAGAACTGAATACAGTTCATAACCCTGATTATGAAATCAAGGGGGAGAAATACTGAACTTGAATTATTCTTTGTCTAAAACTGAAAATTTATGGGTATGCTCTCTATGCAATATGAATTAGTTCAAAATACATACCATTTCATAGCAGTAGGACCAGTACTTGAGGAATTCAGAAGGCAATTTATTTGCTCTCCAAAATTAGGTCACAATGATTATATTTTATTTTTGAACGGTAAATCTTGGCAGGCATTGTATAAGTATTTGTGTGTCTCACAAAGGTGCCGAAAATTCATAATTGACACGTACAATAATTAAATACTATACGTTTTTGCACTTTGTAAATGTATTCATGTATGAAACCATGAATGAATAGGCAGAAGTCAACACAGGGACTACATAGTCCAAGTTGTGTAAGTTCGGGTGTACATTTTAGGAAAAAAATCGTTTTTCATTTATTATTTAAAAAAATTGTAAATTTGTATTAGAAGCATATCTGAACTTATCAACGATACCGTAGTGATACATATTCACCTTTGTTGAGAACTGACAACCAGGGCTATTCGCACGCACAACTGTGCCTTTTGGCAAGGCCACACCAAAGAAATTATCTTAAAATATTTAAATACTACCTTATATCTTTAGTTCCTGCACAATCAAAGGGTCACAAGGAAAATATGTGTTTTCTCCCTTTTTAGTTAATTGTTATGATAATAAAGTAATCAGTCTGAAGAATGTTTCAGAGACACATGCAAAATGCATTATTTCTTCCTATTCAGTAGATCAATAACCATTACATTATTTAATATCTTTAGTTCTTTCCCACTCAATACAAGACCTCTTTTTTTTACTTAGTTATCGAAGTTACTTAGTACTCGAAGTAAAGACGGGCGTATGAAAAGGGGAATGCTCTAACAGGATTAGTGATCCGTAAGCAACATGGAATAGAAGAACTGACTGCTGCCCACATGGGTCCGTTCCTTGTTGGTTTTTCGGATTTACCTTCGTCTATCGGATGTATTCTTGGTCATGCTTGTCGAAGGCAGCTGCACAAACCTGAACCTTGCTCCAGGTTTTCTCTACACATCTCCTAGAGAATTCGTAGGAGCTACAGTGATCCCACGGTATGATACAATATATAACGATATTTAAATTTTAATTTTTCTTAGCCATTTTTAATCAATTTTAGTTTGTTTTGGAAGGTACGGTATGTAACACAATGTCATAGTGTCTGTCTTCTCGACACCGACTATCTTTTCCAGCGGACTTACTTCAAGGTGCAAATGTTCGGTAGCGCTTCGGCTACCTTCTTCAGGCTGTACATCGGCACAACTGTTGTTTCAGATGAGTCGCAGTCCGGGAGATTATATATCATAGTGGAAAATTATATCATAAACGAGTTTATTGCACAGATATTTGTTGAGATATATGCATGCCAGTTTATATATAACTTTGTGTAGAATAGTTTATAAATATAAACACAGAAATAAAGTATTTGGACAATACATTTTGACATCCTCGTACGGGGTGAAGGTAGTATTGCTCTTATGTGCATACACATGCACAGGTAAGTATTTTTATATCTCGGATAATTAAAAAAGTCCGTCACACAGGGGCTGCGTAAACTAAGCAGATTTCCCTCGTGAAGTTATACAGTAGATAAATCTGCCCAATAACAACTGTTGTAGTAAGGTATCTCTAAACCTATTCAAGAGAGACGAGTAGTAATGGAAACGGCCGCCAGAGCTGTCGGCGGAACGTCCCGAACATAGCCGACCCCTGCCGATCATAAGTGCAAAATCTCGGTTAATATTCAAGATAGAGAATAAATGTATAGATCAATATTTATAGTAAATTTAATTTTCAATAAGATTGGTTCAATACGATTTTTCGATCCGTCGCATAATAACGGAGATATTTCGAATTTTTAAAAATCCCCCCTCTAAACCCTCCCTCCTACTGGTCCGATTTCAGCCATTACCGAACTTGATCTTTCTTTTTACTTAAAACGATTAAATTTCGAGTTTGGTAACGATCAAACAAAAATTGCGACCGCTAGAGCGTTAACAGACAAATATATATATATATATATATATATATATATATATATATATATATATATATATATATATAATTTTGAACGGACCTCATTTTCGTCATCTCCTGGGTAGGATGGATGGACATTTGAGAAGTTTTTCGAAACTCGCGTCATGAGTACGACCTCAATAGCTGATTTCCCTTAAAGGAAATCTGCTAAAATGACTAGACTAAATGATCTAATTTCACATTTAGGACTCCTGCAGAATTCTTTTCAAGAGACTTTTATTATATGAGATACATGCAAATATGTTCTGTTTATCCCCTCCCCACCGTCTTAAATTCTTGAACTACAAAAATTTGAGTGATTCAGATAAAAAGTTCTATATATAGTAAATAGTTTTCAATAAAATGAAGGTGTATTTTCAGATATATTTACGTAATTGTTTTTCTTTCGGTTGAAGAATATTTCTATCTCTCTTTTCAGCTGAGAGCGACTGGCAGACCTGTTTTTTAGCAGATTTGCCTTAAGGGAAATCAGCTATTGAGGTTGTATTTTCAATCCAGACGCTTCAAGTTAGGTTTTTATAATTGACGGAAAGGTTTCCCATTACCGTATGTATATATTCACTTAATATTGACGGTGGTAAGTGTTAGCAGTATATAGATTTATCTATTGTAAAGCTTTAAGTGGGAAATCTGTTTAGTTTACGCAGCCTCTGCGTGACTACTTTTAGCAGATTTTCCTTAAGGGAAGTTCGAAATATCTCCGTTACCATACGTCGGATCGAAAAATTGTATATAATAAATCTTATTGCAAATTAATAGTACTACAAATATTGTTCTATACATTTTTTCTGTATCTTGAATATTATCCGAGATATTTGCATTTGTATTCTGCGTGTGGTCGGACGGAGTCGGCTATGTTCGGACTTTCCGCCGAGAGCTGGCGGCCGTTCCGTAACTATTTGTCCCTCGTGAATAGTTTTAGAGGTTTCTTACTACTACAGTTGTTATTGGGCTGATTTATCTACTGTAAAGCTTCACGTGGGAAATCTACTTAGTTTACGCAGCCCCTGCGTGACGGACTTTTTTATATATTTAGATTAATCACAGTTGCCCGCCCAATCATTGTACTTTAAACGCATCAGATTGGACATTTTTTGCCCTTTCTGAACAAGTCCTTCACAGCAAATCATTAATTGTACATTTGAGAGAGACCAAAAACCTGGCCCGTAGGTGTTGCTGAACAGACAGACAGACATGGACTGACAGAGAAGCCATGAGGGCTTAGCCACTGCTGACCAGGCTGGTCGTGCCCACCTCCTTGCTGTCTACATGACGCGGCACTACTTCTGCCCGTCTTCTTCTCACGCTCCCTCACACTCCTCCATCTTGCAAGGTTAACAAGTTGCAGTGCAACATCCTGGAAATGTACATTTGACGAGCAAACTCTACGGGAAGACGGTGGTTCGAAACCCTCAGGAGTCTTGTTCCTCATGTCTTTCTGACTTTTAACAGATTTCCGTTAAACTGATTGAATAAATGCCCAGCAGACTAGACTAAAGACATGTAAACACCTTTATCTTAATCCCTATTTACCTCTAAGTCTGTACTTGTTAGTATTATTAGCTCATAAGATCACTTAAATTTGTAAATTTTTAAAATAACTGATATACACTAAGTTGCTATATGACTGCCTACTATTAGTCAATTGCTTTTACAACAATCGTCTACTTAAATAGAAAATTTTATTTCTTGTTTCTTTTTGTAAAAATGTAGTGGTCAGAAGGAACACTATGAATTATTCTGTAAATTTAGTGTTACTCAATAAAGGATAATTATTAAAAAACAAAACAACAAAAAAAAACAGATTTCCCTTAACGCAAATCAGCTTTTGAGATCGTACTCATTGCGTGATTTTTGAAAAATTCCTCAAATATCCATCGATCATACCTAGGAGATGACGAAAATGAGGTCTGCTCAAAATTTTATACATGCATATATAGATTCATACATTTGTCCTTTAACGCTCTAGAAAATTACGACCGATTTTCGTTTGATCGTTACCAAACTGGATATCTAAACTTTTTATGTAAAAATAAAAATCAAGTTCCCTATCAGCTAAAATCAGACAGGAGAGGGGAAGGATTTAGAGGGGAAATTTAAAATATCTCCGTTATAAGGATTACGTCATATCAAAAAATTAAATAGAACCAATTTTCATTCGAATGGAATGTTCTGTAAATGTTGTTATGTATGTTTTTTTTTGTTTTTTTTTCATTATCTCGATTATTAGCCGAGATATTTGCAGTTTTAATTTATGGCCTTCAGTTAATCCCTACTCCTACTCATGTCATATTAACAATAAGCTATTATATCGTGAAGCACTTTATTTGAATCTAAAGTACCAAATATTGTTCTCACTGAACTTTTACTTTTTGTGGTAAATCGTAATATACATGGCGCACGTAGGAAATTTGTACGCACCTGCTTGACAGACTTTGGTAAACACCTTTTAGGATGATCGTTGAAAAATCCAAAAAATGAAATAATGATTTTTAAGTCTAGGATCTTTAGAAATGAGTATTATTTACTAACTTCCAGTTTATCCTGCTACGGCTAATTGGACGGGTTGTACCCTTTTATAGTCAGGGTTCTTACATTTATTAGTGTAATGAAGAACATTTCTCACTTCACCAACACCTCCTGGGTTATTTCAAATAATATATACAATATTTATTAATATTGCTTCCTTAGTATTAAAATTGAGAAAATTATGGTTCCCAGACTTGAACGGAATTTTCTGTTTTGACTCTCTGAACCCTTTGACTATTTTCGACATAACAACTGTACGTACAAATGTATGTATTGTAGATTCATAGATCAAAAACTACTAGCTTTTTGTTGACATTTTATATTTACGACTCCAGCAATATATAGTGGTGAGCCTCCCACCACTTATTGAAATATTTTTCAATATAATGAATATTTTATATTCACATATATTTCATTAATTGTTTTTCTTTCAGGTCTAGAATATTTTTATCTATCTATTCAGCTCTTCGAGGTTGGCTGACCATTTTGTTTACAATTGAGACCCTTCCCGTTGTAGAGATTATTAAGTTGTAAATAGACTGAATGATTTCACATTACAGTTTTTACGCGTGGGAAATCTGCTTAGTTTACGTAGCCCCTTCGTGACGGGCTTGTTATGTTTAATAAAGAGCCCTTTACAGTTTCAGCAGATTTCCCTTCAGGGAAATCAGCTATTGAGGTCGTACTCAAGACGCGATTTTCGAAAAATTTCTTCCCATGTCCATCGATCCTACCCAGGGGATGACGAAAATGTGGTCTGTTCAAAATGATATATATATTTGTTTGTTAGAGCGTTAACAGCGGTCGTAATTTTAGTCTGATTGTTGCCTAACTCGATATTTATCCGTTTTATGCAAAAAGAAGTTCAAGTTCGTTAATGGCTGAAATGAAACCAGTGGGAGGGGGGTTAAGAGGGGGGGGGTTCGAAAATTCGAAATATTTCTGTTACTATACGTCGGATCGAAAGATTGTATAAAACCAATTTTATTGCAAATTAAATTTAATATAAATATTGTTATATACATTCTCTATCTTGACTAATAACCAAGATATTTGCCTTTTTATTAAGTGTGAGCGGATAACGGACGAGATGAGATCGGCTATTGTCGGTTCTGTTCGGCTCTTGTCGGTTTTGATCTTGAGATTCGGCCGAAAGTTAGTTCGGCTCTTGTGAAACTCGTTTAGAGGCTGGTGTAAGCTTCTACTTTGTGAGATATATTCAATTATTCATTATAGATTACAGTATTAGATATAGTAAATAATTTGCAATAAAGTCAACAAGTTATATTAAGATATATTTAAGTAATTGTGTTTCTTTCCGGTGAAGAATATGTTTATCTATCTGTTCAGAAGTCATTTCCGTTGGGAGCTTATTAAAATTAAGTGAAGGATTTTTCATTACTGTTTTATTTACTCAAGGTGGTGTTGTGTTACCTGTATGCAGATTTCTCTATCGTAAAACTTCATGTGGGAAAGCTGCTAAGTCTAGGCAACCCCTGCGTGACGGACTTTTTTTTTATTCAGTTAAATTTTTTGAATGTCTCTTTCTGTACAGACACTTTTTATTGCGCTTATAAACTGTTCATTCACATTTTTCACAGTTACAATGAAGACATATTGACAGCAGTTTTATTTCTTCAGTTGCATTCTGAGGAAATGTGTCCCGGTTGTTTGGAGTGTGGGCAGCCTTCTGCCCAGGTGGTAGTTGTTGCACCGTCATCCCTTGCTCGTAGCTCTTCCTGCCCTCTTCCAATTGCCAGGGGTCACACCGTCTTTCTCCCCGGGTCACACAACTATAAAATCCATTCTTTACATTCCCTCGCCGGACAGTCCCAGCTTTCTAGTCATAAACTAGCAAATTTTGTGATTTAAAAATTGACGTGACTGCTTATATTATATGGCAATCAATCATTAGGCTCGTTTCGAGAGAAAGTCTTCTGTAATTAATTCGGGAGACGTTACACCTACTATCAACCAAAGGATAAACTTGCCTTGTGCAGAGGGCAACGGGAAGACATGGGCATGTCTTCGTGACTCTCTTTATCAATGTTCATGGAACTCCCAGTTTCTTACAAACAGCAACTAGGAAAAAATTGGAAGTAGAGATGAACCCATATGACAATTGCGACGTATAGAGAAGACATTTACCAATTGGAAGTACGAACACATAAAAAAGATTTTAACGAACTTCAATAAGTTATTTTACACCACTATCTATATGGTTTTGCCAATATACCCATAGAGGTGGGTTTCTATAGAGTGGTTACAAATTAGTGACAACTGGTTATTAGGTATTGGTGCCATTCATGAAGGACGATACAAATTAAATAGTGAATATTACAGTTTCTGTATCTGCTGACATACCATTCTTTTTAATTTGGATAGCGAATAATTTCTGTTTCGTGTATTCATCTGGTTTGTATGAGTATTTTTATTTAATTGTTTCTTTATTTAAGTAACTGTTCATTTTGTTGTCATTATGGCATTTTGAAATTTTATTTTGTTGTGTTACTTTTACAATTTATCTAAATACCTATGACTCACCGCTACAATACATGCCTCAATAGTCAGTTAGAAATTATCTCAATATCGATAAAACGATCTGTATTTATTTATATATGCCCCCCCTAGTTTTTAAGATATTGAAACCAAACATTACTTTCGCTTTTCGCAACAATACTGAATGATGGACACAATTTACTTTAGCCAGAAACCAAAAAGACAAATTAAAGAAAATCTTGTTAGTATAAGTCTAGAACATACACAATCATATTGCCCATCTAGTTTCGCGTCCAGTTTGCCCCTTCATCAAGAGCACTATCCCACGCATGATATAATGAAAACTTCATTTTGTGAGACAACCTTCCACAAAATATAGTTGACCATATACCATACACTCTGTAAAGTAGTATTTATGGCATAGATGAATTCCTTAAAACTTTTAACGTTACGACTTTTTTAATTAGGTATAAGCTTTATTTACCATTAAATTCAACCAGCGTGTACGTATGCACGCTGACGCACCAGAGCACACATACACGCAATGTTCAATATATAACTTCTTCAAGCTTCTGGAATATACACTTCATGCAACTGCCCCTTATCTATACTGGTTATCTACAGGTTACCATCCTTTTCTTGCCAGGGTGGAACTTATGATTTTATTTGATAAGTTCATCAATAAATAAAGTTTACAAGGCTAGCCTGAGCCTCCTAAAATATAAGGAAGGAGGTTTTATAACTTTGATGAATCTTGTACAACATTCTGATTTACGGACTTTTATAACTTTGAAGTAGGCCATTTTGGAAAAATTATCAATCTCCTCACATTCTTTTATTTCATGGGAATTGAAGAGGTTTATATTAGTGTAGTTCTTTCTCTTTCCAACAACAGGTCTGTGGTCTCGGTGGAAAACCAACTGTCATTGTACAAATCGTATACTGTTGTATGGAGAAACAAACCGATTTTCTACCTTGGCGCGATGCGTTACATGCTGTAGTAATTGGTATAATGTAAATTTCACATTTAACCCTCCGGTGAATGTCGGTATATTCCATTTGTGAACCGAGACTATGTTTACTAAATGGTGAATAGCTTTGATTGCGAGCGGTTATATTTAAATTGTAGCGGCCCGTAGGAACAAAGAGACACCTGTTTCTACTGGCGCGGCCATAGCCTCCTACACTGTTTGGACACTTAGTCAAACGCTACGCCCCTGCTCTTCAAAGAGAAACAATGAGAGTTTCGCTTCTATAATGAGCGCCGGACCTATTCTTCCGATAGTGGCTAGATGTTTTCCATCGCCGAGACAAACACACGGCTCTGTCGGTACATTGTTCCCCATGCATTCATTCCCTAGCCAGTCCACGGTTCGTTTGGACAGATGTTGGTGGCTGTTAACCGAAAACAATTACTGCTAAAAACGGCTGTTCACATTCGAAGCCAAACTCATGAATGGGGATGAGTTATTTGCACCGGATCCCAAGCTAGTCAATATGACCCTTATGCAGCGTTTATGGTTTTCACAATACCCAACACTTGCCAAAGTTGGTCCTATATTAATAATGAACGTTGTCATTGGGTTATCAAATAGTAGCTGATAAAGTAGTTCGAGGCTTCTCATTATGGGGGATATCTCAACGAATAATAAAGGAGGGGGGGGGTGAGTGTACTGTATAATATCTGAACTATAATTTATGGATAAGCATGATATATCTTAACTACAACTAATCTTGGCTGAAGGCCCATGGTATAGGTAATATAAGTTAACGATGCATTTTTGGCATTGGGCGATTGGGCGCTGTGGACTTCATGGCCGTTGATGGCTGGACTTCTAGGTAGCGGTTCACCTTGGGTTTAGGACATATTATTTGTAACAAAAATGAAGTAACTCATTGATTGCCCCTCCCCGCTGTTCTTTCCTCCTGCCCACACTCAGCCGCTTTAGAGATCCTTACTCCATGGAGATTGCTGATGCCACAAGTACAGCAAGTGGGTTATATATCTTTCTCGCTTACTTTATTCTCTGAAGCACGTGGCCTTGGAGGTAGGCATCTGGGTAAGGGCTGCTAGTCAACAAGAACCTCCTCGTGGGCATAAGTGGCATGAACAGCTTATTCCACCATTTAATGTGATGCAGTTGCCAAGCCTATCGGTAGAGGTGGTCTTTACTGGCTGATCGTCGAGTACATCTGAAATGGGAATTTTATTCAAACCTGACTAAAACCCACTTGCAGACAGTTCCACTATATAAAAACTGGAGTTGTATGAAACTACTGATTACAACAATACTGTCGGCCCCAACTGGGCAAGGTTAGCTCAAGACAAAGAAAGTCCGTAACGCAGGGGCTGCGTAAACTAAGCAGATTTCCCACATGAAGTTTTACAATAGAGAAATTTCAGAATAGAGAGCCGAACAGTTATGGGAACGGCCCGAACTACCTCTTGACGGAAACTCACGCCTAGACCCGAAGTTAGCCGATCTCATCTCAGAAGCTGAATACAGAAAAAATGCTAATATCTCGGTTAATATTCAAGATACGGAATAAATGTATATAACACTATTTATAGTAAATTTAATTTGCAATAAGATTGATTCTATATAATTTTTCGATCCGACATATAGTAACGGAGATATTTTCGAAAATCCTCCCCTCTAAACCCCCCCTCCCACTGGTCCGATTTCAGCCATTAACGAACTTGATCTTTATTTTTACATAAAACGTTTAAATATCGAGTTTGGTAACGATCAAACGAAAATTGCGACCGCTAGAGCGGTAACAGACAAATATATATATATATATATATATATATATATATATATATATATATATATATATATATATAATTTTGAACGGACCTCATTTTCGTCATCTCCTGACTAGGATCGATGGACATTTGAAGAAATTTTTCGAAACTCGCGTCATGAGTACGACCTCAATAGCTGATTTCCCTTAGGGGAAATCTGCTAAAAAATGGCACTCTCTAATGCCGAACTGAAACATACACTTGGTGAATGGCTTTCCTCAAAAAGGCTAATTAGATGAGAAGAAATAGTTTTAACGAGGTTGAGAATTGGCCATTCACGACTAACTCACATTTACCTACTTACTGGAGAAGACGAACCCTACTGCCAACACTGTAATAGTAGACTTACTATAAAACATATTCTTACTGACTGCTATTTAAGCACTTACATAGACCTACCATACACTTTGACTGAATTTACTACATGACTGTAGCCAGTATACAGACCGCGTATTACACCACTTGAAACATAACAACATTTTCAAAACATTATAATGTAGGGCAATACTGAAAATATTTGCGGAAGTGAGCATACTTACGTAAATATAATAATGTTTATGTTAAATACTTGATTCACCGCTAAATCGCCCCAGTTGCGAAATGCGATTATTGTATGAATAAATAATGCCAACACCACTTCCCAATATAGTTGGTCACTCCGAGAAGTTAGACTCCCTTCGGGGAAGGCATATAAAGAGTAAACCACCAGTGGTTTTCTAAATTCAAAGTATGTAAGCAATATTGTTTATTAGTGTATTTGTACCTTAAAATGATGTATTAATACTAACTTTTTAATTAAACTATTATTTCACTTTGTTCTTTCATTGTCTCTTTACAACTGCCGACAGACTTAAAAATGGTGCTCCCTCGAGGAAAGCGCTTGTCAGGCGTACTCACCGGATAACAGTAAAACAGGTTAACAGTTTACTCGAACAGGATAGGCATATGAGTAAAAGTGATGGTGGTACGACTCCAGGCAATCCTTGAGTCGTGGGTTCGTATCCCAATGCGATAGATTATATTTAGAGACGAACTCACTAAATAAAATCATTAGTCTCATTCTGGCTAAGGGTCTTTTTCTGTAGCTGGGACGTTAAAGTGAACAATAATAAATAACAAAAACCTGAACAGAGAGAGAGAAAGAGAGAGAGAGAGAGAGAGCGAGAGAGAGAGAGAGAGAGTGAGAGAGCGAGAGAGAGAGAGAGAGATATTAAATTGTCCCGCAAGCAAATACGAATACCTAAATACTCCCTGTTTTTGTGCGTTATCAATAAAAAGTCAGCGGATAACATATCTGTG
Source organism: Riptortus pedestris (assembly GCA_019009955.1). Lineage (NCBI taxonomy): Eukaryota > Metazoa > Arthropoda > Insecta > Hemiptera > Alydidae > Riptortus > Riptortus pedestris. Next base: position 122,573,654 of record CM032229.1, on the reverse strand, counting down.
GTAATGACAAGCCATTACCACTTTAAATGAAACAAATAATTTTTGTTTTATTTTTTATCTTTTTCTATGAACATACTGCCAATCTGTTCTACCTTTTCCCTATATTTTCCATCCAAGCTTCAATTTTGTTTAAACGGTTTTTAGTGTTGTTCTCCTTGCCGTCTACCGTATATTGATTCTACTTTATCGCAAAATTTGTTGTCAGTTTTGCTCTTAAAAATAAAGTAAATGGTTTCCTGAACATCAGAACCATGCTGATGTAGCTGTTTTCGAGGTTATTTATTTAGGTGTGTCGCAATTTAAGTGATTTACACATTTTCTTGTTAAAATATTAAAGGTAAAGCCACCTTAAAAAAACAACAAAAAAGGTTAAAAAATCTACAGAAGTAGGTAAAAGTACGGTTATTTATTTATTTATTTTTTCTCCAGTGGATATTATTCTAGTCTAGTGTTTGATTATTTAATGTTACATCTGGTTGTAAATGTGTTGGTCTTTGAGGTGTTTCATGACTTGAAATGCATGGGCCGTTGTCGTGTAGTAGTTCAGATAGGTTGGTGGATAAGTTCTTGTCGGTATTAGTCTGCAGTCTGTAAGTAAGTGTTTGATATTAGTTGTGTATTGCAGAGTGTGCATAATGGTGATTCAGTCCTAGTCATGTGGTGTCCGTGTGTTATCCGTGAATGGTCGTGCTTCAAACGAGTACTATTTAAACATCATATGTATTTACATTTATTTTTTTGTGGACTGTGACCTGTAAATTGACTTCCTTGGACGTTTCTATATTATAAAAATTAAATTACTTATTAAGGTCCACTATGCGCAAATAAGGCTAATTGGGACAGGTTATCTAAAGGTTACCACCCTTTTCTAGCCAGGGTGGCTCTTTCAATAGCAGTATGAACATTTGAAATATGTACACAGAAAATTCAAGTTTACCAGCTTTAATGACTTAGTTGGACTCCATCTGAGCGTTTAAATGTACAATCCTTGGATGTAGATGTGCCGTAAGAGAGCGTCCTGAACTTCCAAGTTTTCGACATCTTAAAGCATTAGGAAGGGCTCTTAAGCCTCTCAAAACTGATAAGCTTCAAATGTAACTGTTTTAAGGAAAGGGCGTATTATCTGACATTCTTCTCGAAATTATATTTATATGTTCTCTCATGGAGTGACGGTTTACTTTGCACGTGTTGTTATTTCACAAGAACAAGATGAGCATTGACCCATAGCGAAGGTCCAAGCATTGCCCAACCGCTTTGTTCGTCTTGAAGAAGGCAGATCCGGGCCGCAGCGTGGGCAGATGGTTATGAATATGAACGGACCTTACAAAGGAGGAGTTTTGCGTAATCTGAACGGACAAAGGGCAGAGGACGATCCATCAACCGGACCCGGGGGATTGTGCGCAGTCATCGCTGGCTCTATGAGAAATTCACAAAACACTCTTTTTACGGTCCGAACCGTTTTGGCAGTCTGTGACCAAATCGGGCCTGCGAAAGTAATGACCGGCCGACATCTGGGCTCGTCTTCCCTCGCAATACGCGTCACGTTTTCCAGGTCAACTTCTTTGGGTATCTTCCACACTTCGTTAGCGTTCTTCAAGTCACCTGAAATAATTGCTCTATGCAGAATATTTGCCAGATTACGGGTCATGTCCCATCTATATGCAATTGAATGTGAAATGAAAAGAGTGGATAATAATTCCAATTGTCTGTTAAACAGAATAAATAAATAAATTAAAATTCATTAGCTTTGTTTCTCGATAGTTCCAAAATTGGCTTTAAGAACATGAAATGAATCTGGATATTCACAGCAGATCTGTTTTCCGTTCAATACGTTTATTCAGAAAGAGTGCACTTTCAGAGCAACAGCTCCATTTTCGGTGCCTGTTGACATAAACGAAAACCTATGACAATCATGTAACCAAAATTATTTAAATTAACAACCTCAACCTAAAAAACTAAAACCAAATTAAAAGAGAAGGTAACGGTCAACAATAAATCAAAATAGCTATACTTAGCTAGTCAAAATTTAAAAAAGTAAACAATTTAAAACCTAACTGCTAAAAACATATTAACTAAACAAGAGATTTTTTTTAAAAAAACAATATAAACTGATAAAATGAAAACATAAAAAAACAATTATATCTGAGACTTAATTTAAAAAAACTAGCTAAAAAGGTATACCAAAGGAAAGTGTCCTTGGAAGCAACACCATGAATAGAAAGTATTTATTTATTTTAAATTCTCTTGTTATGTTAATGTGTTATTCGTTTTTAGCAGTTATTTCTAGCAGTTTAGATTTTAATAGTTACCTTTATTTTAAAAGTTCCCTAGATAAATATGATTCTAAGTAGTGACAGCCTCCGTTTTCCTGTGATATTTATTTCTATTTTGATCTATTGTTAACCGTTACCTTGTATTTTAATTTGGTATTCTTTCTTTTACTTTTTTAGGTAAAGGGTTGTTAATTTTGACAATGTATTTTGCACGCCGAAAAATAAGTCCTACTTTCAGAAATGTACCTTTGAAAACAGTGAAATAGTTGCAAACAGTCGTAAGCAATAGGCACACATTTCTTAAATATGATTTTTTTATTCAATATTATTCGTTGAATTTTGCAGATCTTGTGAAATGTCAGAATGAGGAGCTAAATGGCATCTCTGTTATATTTTGACAACCAAGTATTATATACTACTGCGAACATATAATGATTCTAATTTTTTAAAAAAAGTTTGGTTTACTATTCAACAGAAATTAACAAACATTTCATAAAATATATTTTGCATAGACTTTTTCTGTAGATTATCTGTGTGTTACTACTCTATTTTAGCTAGTGTAGGCTATGGTTACATGATTTTTATACGTTTTGCTTATGTCAAAGATCACTGAAGATGGAGCTGATGCTCTGAAAGTGCACTCTGTCTAAATAAAAATATTGTAGAAGAAAACAGGCCTACTGTGTATATCCAGATGGCCTCGTTCCTCTACCACCCAGCTTACCTAGAAGAAATGAAATGAATCCTTCTTTACATTTCTCCTGCCCATCACACTCTGCAAGCAAATATGCAAAAATATTTGTTTTCTTCAAAAAGGATGAAAATAGTAATAAGCTTTATTTATTTTTCCAAATCCCAAAGAACATTAATTTCAGACGAACTCGAATTTCAGTTCTGCTAGGATATTTTAGAAATTCAAAACCCCTAAGAGCAGAACTTTGCTTAGAAGCTCAGAGATTCTCACAAATTTGACTCCTGTTTTCATAAACAAGGCCAACAGACTTAGTAATTCTATATAGTAAGTTCTCCGTAAATGCTATTCTCAGAATAGGCTCATATTCGATAACCATAGCATTAGCTACTGCTAAAGGAAATTTAGGTTTTGCTATTTCAACGGAATTATACAATTGAACCCCTCCCCCCTCCCGAATATATTTATACTAGTTTCGGTTTTCTAATTAAGTTAATACATTATTTGTTACACTTTTTTTTAAATGCGGGTAATTATTTTTTTTAAATGTTGACTAACTATGTGTGCTTTTAAGTATTAACTTCCTCCATTCTTCTGTGATTTTCTGTGGCCGTTACTTTATATTTTTATTATGTTTTCTTTATTTTGCTTTTTTGGGTTAAGATTGTTAATTTAAATAGTGTTTGTTACATGATTTCCAAAGGTTTTTGTTACTGCCAACAGGCACTGAAGATGGAGTTGTTACTCTGAAAATGCACTCTGTCAAAAACGAAACGTTTTGTAGAGGAAAACAGGCTTGCTGTGTACATCCAGAGATATTGTATGTTACTTTTAAGTACGATAAGTTTAAATGACATTTATCCACATATTTTGTTTATGTGCTTTAATAGGAAGACATGGTGTCCATACCACATTTTATTTGGATTATAATCTGTATGCTATGACGATTAATTTTTGAAATGGTTGACGCCCTAGATGATCTGAAGATAAAAAAGTCCGTCACGCAGGGGTTGCGTAAACTAAGCAGATCTCCCACGGAAAGTTATACAATGAAGAAATCTCCATACGAGTGCCGAACAGTTACAGAAACAGCTGAACTAGCATTCCGGCGAGAACGATCAGAAGCGACCATAGCTAGTCCGTTACACTTATTAAAATACAAATATCTCGGTTAATATTCAAGATAGAGAATAAGTGTATATAACAATATTTATCGCATATTTAAGTTGCAATAAGATTGGTTCTATACAATGTTTCGATCTGACGTATAGTAACGGAGATATTTCGAATTTTCGAAATCCTCCCTCCCACTGGTCCGATTTCAGCCATTAACGAAATTGATCTGTCTTTTTACACATAACGTTTAAATATCGAGTATAAATATATATATATATATATATATATATATATATATATATATATATATATATATATATATATAAAATTTTGAATGGCATTCATTTTCGTTATCTAATGATTAGGATCGATGGACATTTGAAGAAATTTTTCGAAAATTGCGTCATGAGTACGACCTCAATAGCTGATTTCCCTTAAGCTTAAATCTTCTAAACTGCTAACTTACTGCTCGAAATAATCTTGAAGGCATAGACGCCGAAGCTATCGTGTCCACATGTTGCAGTTGTGTGAGGAATACTCCGAGTATGGTTCGACGCGTCTGCTCAGACGGTCCTAACGAGCTCCAGAGTCATGTGAAACTCATCCCGAATATCACTGATAGAATTTATCATCCAATTACGGCCTGTCAACTCCATTTTGTGGATGATATACACTTTGCACACCTTTTCTCTAATTACCGGTTTAATGAGGACAGTGGCTGTGATGAAGGCCGAAGGAGCCCAATTCCGAGGGAGGCACGGCCACTAATAGGGGCGGCGAGGAACTACGGTCTGCCTAGGGAATCGTACCCTGATATCCGCCGGCGATCAGCCAATCAGCTGCCTAGTTTACACGGTATCTCCTATAATTAATTAGCCTCTGCCTAGATATCCCAACTCAGGCTGGAAGATTTTCCCCTAATCAAAAGTAAAAAAGATTTCTAAAAGTGTCTTTTTTAGAAATTGAGGGGTATGATTTAGTTATTTCAAGAAAAAAAAGTCCGTCACCCAGGGGCTGCCTAAGCTAAGCAGATTTCCTTTGTGAATTTTAACAATATATTAATGTACGTACTGGTAACACGACACCACCGTGAATATAAAGTGAATAAATACAAACGGAAATAAGAAATCATTCCGCAAATTTTAATAATTACCGAACGGGAAGTGTCTGAAATGGAAACAAACAGGTCTGCCAACGTCTCAGCGGAAAGAAAAACAACGACTGAAATATATCAGAGTATAACATATTAATTTAATTGAAAACTGTTCACTATATCTAGTACTGCAATTTGTAACGAATCAGAATCATTTTTATCGCAATCAAATTGTAGTAGTCTAAGAACTTAAGACGGGAAGAGGTTCACTAGAAGATATTTGCATGTATCTTGCGTAATAAATGTCTCCTGTAAACAATATTTGGTATTAAAGTTCCCAGTAATGTGGTTTTAGCAGATTTCCCTTAAGTTCGTTAATGGCTGAAATCGGACCAGTGGGAGAGGGGGTTTAGAGGGGAGGATTTTCGAAAATTCGAAATATCTCCGTTACTATACGTCGAATCGAAAAGTTGTACAGAATCAATCATATTACAAACTACATTTACTATAAATATTGTTCTATACATTTATTCTGTATCTTGAATATTAACTGAGATATTTGCATTTGTATTCTGCATGTTGTCGCCAAGAGTGGCTATGTTCGGACTTACCGCCGAAAGCTCTGGCGGCCGTTTCCATAACTATGCGTCCCTCGTGAATAGGTTTAGAGAGGTTAGGTTAACTGTTTTTTGGGGGGAGAAACTACTGGGTTATTACGCCCTAAATAATGTTTTAGGTTTAGAGGTTACTTACTACTACAGTTGTTATTAGGCAGATTTCTCTATTGTAAAACTTCACGTGGGAAATCTGCTTAGTTTACGCAGCCCCTGCGTGACGGACTTTTGATATAACAGAGTATTGTTTATTTAACATGCTGAAGGCTAAAAACTGAAAAATATCGCAAATATCTCGGGCATCAAATTTTCAATAAGATTGGTTCTATACAATTTTTCGATCCGACGTATATTTCCGGAGATATTTTGAATTTCTCCCCTCTAAAAACACCTCCTCTCCCTGGTCCGAATTCAGCCATTATCGAACTTGATCTTTCATTTTACATAAAACGATTAAATATCAAGTTTGGTAACGATCACACAGAAATAGCGACCTCTAGAGCGTTAATAGACTAGCTAATAGAATATGTATATATATATATATATATATATATATACATATAATTTTGAACCGACCTCATGTTCGTCATCTCCTGGGTAGGAACGTACACTTGACAAAAAGAAATTTGAAAATTGCGACATGAGTACGACCTTAATAGCTGATTTCCATTAAGGGAAATCTGCTAAAAACATAAGCAGTTCTAGGATATTAAAAAACTATATAGTTATAAAACCTAACATGAAGCCTATTTTTAATAACATGATGAAAACACCAGGGTTTATAATCAATATAAACGCAAAATACAAATGAGTGTTAACAGTAAGTAAATAGAGTAGCGCGCCTTCCTTCCACAAAGAATATATTTATCAGAGACAGAGTGCTTTCAAAGCATGAAGTTTGTTTTTTTGTTTTCCTCATACGTACAGAAAAATTTGAAATTATTTATTTTCGCCCTCTCCCCATCATTCGACGTTCATCAAAAAGGAAGGTCTAAAACGAGGCATTAAAACAATTATAAATATGAAATTTTAACATTCTAAGTCTACGAAAGATACGTACGGTATCTACTCCAAAACTATCAAAGGTGGCTACTGCCGTTAAAATTCCCTTACTTCGTACAAAGAAGTAAAACTAACGTTTTTAGCAGATTTTCCTTACGGGAAATCAGCTATTGAGGTCGTACTCATGACGCGAGTTTCGAAAAATTTCTTCAAATGTCCATCGATCCACCCCGGAGATGACGAAAATGAGGTCCGTTCAAAACTGTATGTATATATATATATATATATATATATATATATATATATATTTGTCTGTTACCGCTCTAGCGGTCGCAATTTTTGTTTGATCGTTACCAAACTCGATATTTAGTCGTTTTATGTAAAAAGGAAGATCAAGTTCGTTAATGGCTGAAATCGGACCAGTGGGAAGGGGGGTTTAGAGGGGATATTTTCGGAAAATTCGAATTATATCCGTTATTATGCGTCGGATCGAAATATTGTATAGAATCAATCTTATTGCTAATTAAATTTAATATAAATATTGTTCTATACATTTATTCTGTATCTTGAATATTAACCGAGATATTTGCATTTGTATTATGCGTGTGGTCGGCTATGTTCGGCCTTTCCGCCGAGAGCTCTGACGGCCGTTTCTGTAACTATTCGTCCCTCGTGAATAGGTTTAGAGGTTACTTACTACTACAGTTGTTATTAGGCAGATTTCTCAGATGTTGTGTTACCAGTATGTAGATTTATCTATTACTGAACTTCACGTGGGAAATCTGCTTAGTTTACGCAGCCCCTGCGTGACGTACTTTTTTTCTTATTTTACTTAATATCTTTTTAAACTATAAATCCCAGCTGCTTTCACATAAATCACAGTAATCCCCAAACACCTTAATGAAGTGCCTTTTGCAGCAACTAATTATCAAAGAACCTTCACTGAGCAAGTAGGAGTAGGTTGTCTAGGTTAAGCTGACAGGCCTCATCAATGCTTAGATTAGCTGCTAGGAAGCGGTACAAGCAGCCAGCATGTTCCTAGATTATATCTGCAAGTGCCTCCTGAGTCTTTAATCATCCTAAGACAGACTTGACAGTACGATTCACGCGAACCGAACCTTCAATCCCTCCTCCCCTTCCTACACACTAACACCAATTCCAACGCACTCAAGTAGTGCATATAAGTGAATATCGTATACAAAATGTGTATAATACTTGATATGAAAATAATAGGGTTAGCAATAGGGGGGGGGTAGCAATATTCCTCTAATAACAGTTATCATTATTGCTTTACCGAAGAATCGCTGAGCAAGGTGAATCTTTATATAAACGCAGGGGCTGTTTAAACTAAGCAGATTTCCTACGTGTTGGTATAGCATATTTGTGACCTCTTCTCACCACATATTCTCTATTTCTAAGTAAAAAAACGAGTAGAAGCGGCGGAGTGGGAGGGGCAGAGGTAACTGACGGCTGAACACAAGTAGTCTGATTTCAGCCACCAACAAATATCATCTTTAGTGTTGGCAGAAAAAATTAAATATCAAAAATTATTATTATTATTATTATATATATACATGCTAGACATGGTTCTCTCATTTATATTCACAATTTTTCCTGAAAAAAGAAAAGTATGTAAACAGGATTTGAAATTTTTTCAGTAAATTGTCTAATCTACTCATAATAACAGAGATACTTCGTTTTTTATATTACACTTCTAAATCCCCATCCCCTTTTGTTTAGGTGTATATATATATATATATATATATATATATATATATATATATATATATATATATATATACAACAACAACAACAAAACAACAATATATATATATACAACAACAACAACAAAACAAGCTGCCCTCCTTCTGGAGGGTTCCTATCAGGGACAGCCTCCTTATCTGCCTAACTGGGTAATATTAAAAAAGATCTCTTTTTTTTTATTATTTTTTTTAATACAAGAAATTTCAAATAAATTTTGATGGGGGCAATGTAGAAAGGAGAGCAACTTTATGTGGGCTTTCATTTACATAAATGATAATCTATAATTCTCGCCGAATGTTTGATTACCACAGTAGATAAATTCTGGAGGGCAATAATGGATAATCCAAGTTCTTTTAAAATTTCGGCTGTTCTTTGGGATATTGCACCTATCAGCAACTTTTGACGCTACATTTTTCAATTGAGTATTTTTCCTTGAAATACCCACAGCAAGGTCCATAAATCCTCCTCTTTTCTTCGTCTTCTTCTGTTGATTGGTTGATGTTTGTTTCGGATCTTACTGTGGAATCTAGCATGACTTCTTCGTTTTCTATTCTTTTGGTTATTACAATGCCTGCTCGTTTCGGCGATCCATCAGACGACTTGCACGCAATTTCTTCGTAGACTTCCCAATCTTTGTTGTATCCTAGATTCCTACCAGGGATTAAGTGCACAGGAATCAAGTTAACATACATTTTGATAGCCGTCGACAATTCACGTCGACCACTCTGAACCGGAAAGACACTTCTTAGATACCCATTGATTGCTTGGCTTCCATTCGTTAAAACTGATGACTCCTTTCCCTTTGGATAGGAGGGAACTCCATTCGACAAACGAGTTTTCCCTAAGTTCTTGACGAATTTTTGTGACATCAATTTTAGCCTTTATTTCGAAATGTAAACCATTGAAGCATTTTGCTGTTTCTTCTTCAATGTCTCTTGAAGCCATGACATAGTCATTATTATCATTGATAAGGGTCAGGCTATATATATATATATATATATATATATATATATATATATATATATATATATATATATATATATGAAAGGACTTCACTTTCGTAATCTCTTAGATAGAATGGATGGACATTCTCATTTAAAGCCAGTTTGGAAAATCGGGCCACACATCAATAGCTGATTTTCTTTAAGGAAAATTGCTAAAAATGCATCACATTTAAACAGTGTTCTCTTATGATTGTTTGTTTTTGAGTTTTTTGGCGCAGCATTTAACCCTTAACTGGCCAAGTTGTCTTTAAAGACACCGTTCATATTTAACCCTTTCAGAGAGCAACTGCTTCTATTCTTACCCCTTTTGGTCCACAGTCCACACCCCTGTAACCTCCCAAGCATGGACATATGCGACACAAGTCCATTTATTGTTATTGGAGCTAATTACTAGCAATATACTGAAGAAAATCATCATTGTTTACCACCCTACTTCACACTAGTTGCCAGCGAAGTTTCTAATTCATTAAAATATACGCTATTCGATTTAAATATGAACCAAAATGGGTGAATTAGTAGTAAAGGATTGTATTAAAGTTCCTGTGTGTTTCATTTTCCATTCAGGAGAGAAATAGAGTTTTAGCATGGATTTTAAGGATGGTGTACTTAAGTTCACCCTGGCCAAATACCAACAAATTTGCCCAAGGGGCATGATTTTATATTATTTCTTACTTTTACCATTTTAATTAACAGATACGTATGAAAGTCGAGGTGAAACCATTTTTCTCTTTGCTACCAAAATTTAGTATCACCTCTGATGAAGAAGAAAGCAACAATGAAGGAGAAAATGCAGACGGATGCCCCAAAATGGATGAAGGTAATTTTCAAATTGAAATGAATGAAATATTGGAACATTTCAATATTGAGGGTGAAAGAGGGAAGAGGATGTTATGAAGAATACGTTGATAACAAAAAGTGTATCAGCATTATTAAATGGTATGACAACAAAGTTTTGACCTTAGTGACATGTTCGTTGCACTTTATAGTATAGGCTACACAACATTACATGAAGCTAATAATTGGATTTGGTGGTTAATAACGTTTTGCTATTGCACAAAAGGAACACCCAAAAAAAAAATGTATTTAAAACAATTTCGAATACACATTGCAGAGGATATTCTGCTGAACCGGCGAGCTAAAAGGGCTAGACACCACCAATTGCAGCCAAGAACTGCTGCAGCTCTCATAGCCAATGCAGCAAAACTTGATGGGATGCACCATTGACAAGTATTCACTACAAAAGGAAAGTGCAGACACTGTCACCAAAATCAAACGGTTGTTTTATGCTGAAAATGTAATGTGTGACTTTGTAACACCCGTAAAAGGCCCTGTTTTCTTGAATGAATGGAAGGTTTAATGATATTTTTGACGGATTTATATTTTCTTTACAATGTACTTATTTTTTATTTACAACACGTTTCTTTTATTACATAATAAATTATTTAATTACATTTTTAGAAACTATTTCAGTTTATTAACATAACTTAGTTTATTAACCACCATTGATTTACGGTGATTGGCCAGAGTGTACTTAAGGACACCACTAAGGTTTTAGGGTAACTGGCCAAGGTGTACTTAAAGACACCATGTAATATTTTTGTTCAGAAAAAAAAATAAGTAAAACCTTATATATTCTATTTATTAGGTACGCAAATAATGTGTTTTTAAGAAAAAAATTCCATTTCAAGTCATTTTTTGAGTTCCTGGCCAATTAAGGGTTAACTTATATTTAGTAATCTTAGAAGCTTTTATGATTAGGTTACCATTTCTTTTTTTCTAATTTCCTGTTGGTTTTAGTGTTCATTCCCTGATAGAATACTGATATCCCAAATAAATCGTTCATGAGAATGATGAATGGTTATTAGAAAGTGCTAATTGAGATACCTCATCACTGATATATTCCAGCTAGCAACTCGGTTTCATTCTTAAAAGGGAAATATGTGCAAACAGTGATTTGTGTTGCTATTTAGTAGAATATACTCAATTCAACGACCTCTATAGTCGCATTTACCAACAGACTCAACGTGTTTGCGTGAAATTTACTAACTGTGAAGCATTTGTGTTATTTATGCCTCAGTGGATATTTATCGGCTGGCTGTTGGGAAGTCGTAAAAGGAATCGCGCTGGAATGAGAGTTAGAACCATTTTGGACTTCGGAGGTGTACGTTAACGTATAAAATGAGCGAGAGATTCATAGCGCTATTAGCGGGAAGATATAAGCTTCATTGAGAGAAAGTGCATAAATACGTGCACTCGCAATATACGGTGCATCGCAGGACATGGGCTCGGACAAGTGCAGCTGAATGCGGCTATAATTGAGAGTGACAGATGCAATGTCGAATGAGTTGCCTTGTAAAAAATAATCGTGGGCCATATTTGTACATTGGCCATTAGTTTTGACGTCTCGAAGAGTGTGGCCCACATTTTCTCTGTCACATGCCAATGCCCGGCTATTTCTCATTTTTTCCTCCACAAGCCACAATCCACTCGATAGCAATCCTTCCTCCTGACCTATTTATGCTCTATTTAGTCAGGGTGTGGTTTGTTGATGCATTGTCTTGTCTAATGTTTTACAGATGTCACATTGCATGTCTATCTCACTCCCTTGACCTAGTCGTATAAAGACTACAGAGTAAATGCTCGCAATTTTTTATAAGTGTAGGTTCTAAAATAATTTCGTAGCGTTTTTACAGGTGATTTCAATAAAAACTTCCATATCACATGGATCACATTCCAGCCAAACCGTCAGTGCTGCGGATTTTCACCTTTGGAAATAAAAAATCATTATATGAAGAAAATGATTTTTTTTCTCTTCCATTCTGAGCAAGTATACCACATGGAGATAATTAATCTCGTTAACTAATACTTTTTTAGAATATGTAAACATTATAGACCAAGTAAACATGATTTTACAAACACAGAGAGGATTAAATAGAAATATTAATAAACGCAACGAACTCATTTTACAACCTATTATATTTTAATCCATATATTCTTGTTGAAACTACTATTATTAAGCACGAAACTAGTACCCTAAACAATGAATAAATAATTGATATAAAAAAAAGTTACAGTTGCACCAAATATACACCAATTATATATAATTTTTTCATATATGTTGCGCTAATTGCCAAAAATGTGGTTTAGAAGATAAATACTGGTGAAATAAAGTATGGCAGTAACATAGATTTATTAGACAATTTAAAATCATAAAACAATTTTTTAGTAACAAATATTGATTTTTTATGTAAAATGAGGGCTGAGGTTAGCCATGTGAGTAGAAACGTTAGCCATAGTAAGTCTAGAGTGGCGATTTCGATTCCTGCCATGTCGAACTCAATAAATACAATCCTTAGTCCCTCCCTGGCTAGAAAAGGGTGGTAACCTGTAGATAACCCAACCCAATTAGCCTTTTGCAAAAAGTGATCTTAAATAATTAATAATAATAATTATGTGAATGTTAAAATTAACTTAAAACATAATTAAATAAGCAAAATGTTTGGTTGCGCTTCAAGTGACACAAGATTTCTCTGTTCCAAAGCAACAGATCAAACAATATCACGAAATAAGATAAGAAATCGGACCAGTGGGACGGAGGAGTTTAGAGGGGGGAATTTCGAAAATTTAAAATATCTCCTCATCACCGTTACTATAAGCCGACTAGAAAAATTGTACGTCATCAATCATTTACACATGAAATTACCAATAAATATTGCTATATATATATATATATATATATATATATATATATATATATATATATATATATATATATATATTCTTTCTGTATCTGAAATATCAACCGAGATATTTGCATTTTTTCATTTTCAGCCTTCAATAAACCCCTTCTTTGTCATCGTACGTGGTGAATGAGCCAACATATCATGAACAGTCTTATTTCAAGCTGAAATACTAAATATACTATTTAGAATTAATTAAATTAGATTAATTGATATAAAACTGATTCTGATAAATTATAAATTTCAGCACTAGATAGTTTTCAATAAAATGAATATATTATATCTGGATATATTTCTGTATTTTTTTAGATTGGCTGACCTATTTGTTGTGTGTTGTTCTGGAGGTAATTAAAAGTTAAATTGACTGAAAGATTTCTCATTGCCATTTATATTTGCTCACTTAATATTCATGGTGGGCAATCTGCTTAGTCCCTGCCTAACGGGCTTTCTGGCGTACTGGTGGCTTAAGAATGTGTCGGGTATTTGGAAAAAGAAAAAAAAATCAAATATTTAAAAAAAACACGATAGTATATATATATATATATATATATATATATATATATATATATATATGTATATATATAGAAGAAAGAGAATCTAGGAGGCTGTATAGTGTTGAGTGACTACTGACACCTGGCTGACATTTCACAGATGTAGGTTAGAGGTCGGTGCCTGTCCTCCTTCACACACATCGCAGATCCAAGCACAGGCTTGCCTTTCACACCGGAAGGATGCTTTCCCGCTACACACCGTTCAAGAAAGGAAAAGAAAAAACCTTTATTTTTATTTCGTATATATTTTTTACAATTTAGTATATATTTTTTTCAATCAAATGTTAAATGAAAAAAATAAGGGACTTGGTCGACAGATTGTTGCTTGGATGCCAGAATTCTGTAAGTAATGTATCACCATAGTTAGAGAATTCATTGAGTCATCGGTGTCGAAATTAGTTATTCTTTTTAGCAAATATCCACATGCCACTTTAATTATGATGATTGCGAATAAATAATTTATGTGGATTAAATTTTAATAATTTATGTGTATTTAAATGTAAATAGCATTTACTTAGAGGCTTGCAAACCAACCCTTAGATCTTAGGAGAAAGAAATTATGTATAAAATATGTTCCACGATCTAAATGTTTAAATAAACCATGCTCAACGTCAGCCATACATAATGCATATTATAATTAAATATCTGGTTTACCGAACATTCTATAAGATATACATTTTACTCTGCCCAAATACATTTAGCCTACCGGGTCATATACACTTACCTTGGCGAATTAAACATTTTTCAATAAACACATCTTTGGCAAAGTTTGGAAAAATTCAATCCAATCTTACAACTCACGTGAAGTCCCTATTTTATGTCAGTATTGAGTGACAGAGCGAATAGTGTGTTTGCTTATACTGATGGCTAGAAGACAGTAAATTGCATGGGCTCTGCTGCAATAGTTGGCTCCAATAATTACAAGCTAAAATTGACGCCTGTATCTAGCTCTTACACAGCTGAGCTACTGGCCATCCTATTAGCATTGTCTATAATTCAAAGCTGCCAAAATGAAATAGTACTGTACAGTGATTCATTAAGCTCACTACATACACTCAATAACATTTACTCGACATATCCTTTGGCTGTCAACATTTTTGAACAATTTCACCGACCAAACATTTGTAACACACATATTACTCTTTTATGGTTATCCGGACATACAAACCATGAAAATGGTAAATATAAATATGAAGCTATTGGAAATTTCATTTATAGTCCTTTCAGAACTCTGAGGGAAATTCTGCATATAAGTAACAGAGAGTATAGTCTGTCAATGTATTTATGTATTCAGTGTATATGTCTGTCTAGTGTGTTTTAGCAGATTTCCCTTAAGGGAAATCAGCTATTGAGGTCGTACTCATGACGCGATTTTCGAAAAATTTCTTCAAATGTCCATCGATCCTACCCAAGAGATGACGAAAATGAGGTCAGTTCAAAACTATATATATATATATATATATATATATATATATATATATATATATATATATATATAGACATATATATATATTTGTCTGTTAACACTCTAGCGGTCGCAATTTTTGTTTAATCGTCACCAAACTCGGTATTTAATCGTTTTATGTAAAAAGGAAGATCAAGTTCGTTAACGGCTGAAATCAGACCAGTGGGACGGGGGGTTTAGAGGAGGGGATTTTCAAAAATACGAAATATCTCCGTTATTATGCATCGGATCGAAAAATTGTGTAGGACAAATCTTATTGCAAATTAAATTTACTATAAATATTGTTATATGCATTTATTCTCTATCTTGAATATTAACCGAGATATTTGCATTTGTAATCTGCGTGTGATCACGTAGGCTATGTTCGGACTTTCCGCCGAGAGCTCTGGTGGCCATTTCCATAACTATTCGTCCCTCGTGAATAGGTTTAGAGGTTAGGTTAACTGTTTTTTGGGGCTAGAAACGTCTGGGTTATTACGCCCTAAATAATGTTTTAGGTTTAGAGGTTTCTTACTACTACAGTTGTTATTAGGCAGATTTCTCTATTGTAAAACTTCACGTGGGAAATCTGCTTAGTTTACGCAGCCCATGCGTGACGGACTTTTATTTGTCTTTACAAAAGCCCTCATAGGTACTATGCTACAAACTATATCATTGAAAGATTCATTTAGATTTTGAGTATGCTTTTGTAGGAAAACTGGGGTTGCTTCATTATTTCCATCACTGCTTTGGGTAAATGGAAATGACCACCGAGCTTTTATTTTTAATTTCAATTATTATTTGCCCCAATCAAATATATTTTGGGGGGAAAAATCAGGAGGTTTTTTACAGAATTACTTCTAGGCACGGATTCCTAAGCCGTTGCTGCATCATTATGGGAAGTAAAAAATATTGGATATACTTTGCAGCATCACTAGGAAGAAAACTAACTAAACTTCAAAAAGCTCATTTGTAATAATCTCTTGGATGCTGGAAGAAAAATGATGCATATTTTTTTATAGTAAATTAATATTCTAGACGTGTAATGAGATGAAAGGTAAAAATTATGTAATTAATAAAAATGATTTAAGACCCCATGAGATTAAAAAATAATTTTGAATTTTCTACATTTTGTAAAAAAAATAAAATATTAACTATTCAAAATCCTCAATACTTTCCGAACAGTATAAAGGTAAAAATAAATTAGAAATATAATGAAAAAAATATCGCAACTAATGATTAACTCCATTAAAAGGTAAGTGCACTGAAATGTAGTCTGCTTGGTCTAATTTTGCCAATTTACCCAATGCCCCATAATAATATAGTTAAATTTTAGTAAAAGAAAATTGCAGTCTGAAATGGTTTGGAAAGAACTACAATGGCCCCAAGAAGGCTAAACAAAAAAAAAAAACCTTTTACTTTTTATTCGATAATAAAGCGGTGGCATCAACTTTTCTAATACCTCAGCAGAACATACGGATCAAGAAATTGAAATATTCCTGACAATTGTTACATTAAAAACTAGATTCAGTAATAATAACTGATAAAACCTGATAACAAAAATGA
Source organism: Riptortus pedestris (assembly GCA_019009955.1). Lineage (NCBI taxonomy): Eukaryota > Metazoa > Arthropoda > Insecta > Hemiptera > Alydidae > Riptortus > Riptortus pedestris. The sequence continues at coordinate 122,556,796 of CM032229.1, read as the reverse complement.
TCTTTTATTTCAATATCTTCCAGAGTCATTTCTGTGGTAATAAGATCGCCTGAAATGTCTACCTTTCTTTTTTCATCAAACGCTGCTAGTGGATCTCTGCATTGAGAGGCTCCAGGAATGTGAAAGTGCCAGTATTCCAAACAGACATCATATCCAGCGACATTGAAATATGGATGTGAATTGATGCGACATTGAAAAGTGGGTCCGGGGTTGAAGGATATTTCTGCAGGCATGGTTCCAGATTATCGCCTAGGTCCTGTCAGGACAGTAATGAGTTCTAAATTAACTGAAAGTAAATGGAATAAATGATATTGATTGCCTTCGCTTTTAGTACTCAGGGCGCGATTTTTTAAAAATTTCTACAATTGTCCATCGATCCTACCTAGAAAGGAGATGACGAAAATGAGGCCCGTCTAAATTATATGTATGTATACATATTTATATATATAGCGATCACAATGTTTGTTTAGTCGTTAACAAACTCGATATTTTAGTGGTTTATATAAAATAGAGTCCAAGTACGTTTCCAGCTGAAATCGGATCAGTGAGAAGGGGAGTTTAGAGGGTGAATTTCGAATATTCAAAATATCTGTATTATTATATTTCGGATCGAAAAATGTTATAGAGCCAATATTATTAAAAAGTTAATGTTCTAAAAATGATATTATGTACGTATTTACATATCTTGATTATTAACCAAGATATATGCATTTTATACTTTTCGGCCACCTTCAGTCATCGTGTGTTAAGAATAAGCTAACAAATCATAAACCGTATTATTTGAAGCCGAAATACAAAATATTTTGTTCAACAAATATTTTCGAGATGAGAAACATGCAAATACGCTCTGGTGATCCCCCCTCTCGTATTTTTTTTAATGGATTACTAAAATTAGAATGATTGAGATTATTCTGATTTATTATATACTAGTTGTAAACTGGTTGTCCTGCGCGCGTTGCTACGCCACCAACTAAAATACTAAATTATGATAAAGATGTATATAATAAAAGTTACACTAAATATAAAATTAAACACGTTTTGCCATGTTCACGTTCGCCAAAAAAACAATAGTTTTTCAATTTTTCATTTCATGCCTCCCTAACAACCCCCACTCCTGTTCGTTCCTAAAAATGTCAATATAGCTTATAGTCAAATATACGGAATTTCGTTGATTTTGATTTAGTCTTTTGTGTCCTATAACATTGTTAACCCCTTCTATAGTTTTTCGTGTATGCCTCATCTATACTTAGTTATACGGAAAACGTGCATATAACAAAAGTCACTCTCAATAACAAAACACTTTTGCTATATGCACGTTTGCCGAAAAACCAATAGGAGACGAAATATCGCTATTTTTAATTTTAGGCCTCCCTTATAACCCCCTCAGAGAATATTAATATAGCCAGAAACCTAACCTGGGTCAGTAGTAATATGCATACCAAGTTTCATAAAATTCCTTTCAGCCGTTTACGATTCTATAAAGGACATACAGACAAACATTCATTTATGTATAAATAGATTACAGTATTATATATAATAAAGAGTTTTCAATGAAATTAATATATTATATATAGATATACATCAGTAATAGTTTCATTCAAAATTAATTCAGACGTGGTACTGCTCAGCGGGTTGTCGCTTAGATAATAAAATGCCTAAAGAAACTAAATTAAAAAGAACTCCTTCTAATAGCTGAATTCCTGCTAATTTATTACGAATACTCTTTTAGGTGATTAACAATTGAAGGGTTTGCTGCAAAAAGGAGGTAGCTCCATTCCATAGCTGTTGGAGTATAAAAACCTCTTTTATTTGGCACAAAAAGGATGCAGCTTCAATCGCTATGATGTTATTTTCGTTATAATGAGGTCATTTTCATATTTTATGATATTCGTTATGATGATGTTATTTTCTGTTTGTAAAACCAATAATATTTCTGTACTTTATTTTCAGTTTTCTTTGAATAAAAAATACACAATAATAGTACATTCTATTTATTTTTACACCTTTTTTCAAGACATAACATTCCTCATATTGCACTCTTTTGGGCAAAAAAGAGGTAGCTCCAAGGATCATCCACGTACCACCAACATTTGGATGATATTAATTGAATGAAAATACTGTTCTAATATGTAAACACCATAATTGAAAGTAAGCAACAACAATATTTTTACATAACTTAAAATTTGAATTTTTTAAACGTTTTTTTTGGTTTCCCAAAAACTGGAAAAATTGGAGCTACCTCCTTTTATGCAGCAAACCCTTCAATTTGGTTTCTTCGGTCTCAGCTGATTCCGTAAGTTCAGAAAACATCATGTGTCTGGTGAACCCAATCTGAACCCACAAATGCCAACTAATTCACAACAATTATGGTTCGTAAAAATAAATATGGGTTTTGAATGTACAAGTTCTTACTATTTTATTTTGAAAAAAAAAAACAATCTATTTTATGATCTTTTAAAATAATATTGATGTACATAGCAATTTTATCACAACTAAATAACTACAACAACACAACTAATACAGCACCACTGTCATTGTACGTTCTGAAGCTCTGCCAGCACATCTGATTACTTCCTGTGACCAGTAGCCTCCGTCCAACCTCCGTTCATTTGCCTTCTTCTGGAGAACATTATCGCTATCTGTTCTTATAAACACCACAAATGATATCGATTCCGCTACAAAATGACAAAATAGGAAAAACAAGGGTTAACTTTAAAACTTTCTTTTTAATAGCTCCATTCTATAACATAACACTGAACACATTCCTCTTTTTAGCAGATTTCCCTTAAGGGAAATCAGCTATTGAGGTTGTACTCATGACAGAATTTTCGACTTTTTTCTTCAAATGTCCATCGATCCTACCTAGGAGATGACGAAAATGAGGTCCGTTCAAAACTGTATATATATATATATATATATATATATATTTGTCTGTTACCGCTCTAGCGGTCGCAATTATTGTTTAATCGTTACCAAAATCGATATTTAGTCGTTTTATGTAAAAAGAAAGATCAAGTTCGTTAACGGCTGAAATCGGGCCAGGGAGAGGGGGGTTTAGAGGGGAGGATTTTCGAAAATTCGAAATATCTCCGTTACCATAGGTTGAATCGAAAAATTGTATAGAACCAATCCTTTTGCACATTATATTTACTATAAATATTGTTATATACATTTCTTCACTATCTGGAATATTAACCGAGATATTTCCATTTTTCAGTTTTCAGCCATCAGCAAACCGCCACTTCTAAACATGTTACATAAACAATACTCTGCTACATAATAAATCACATTATTCGAAGTTTAAATACCAAAAATTGTATTCAAGAGACCTTTATTATACGAGATAGATGCAAATATGTCCCGGTGACCCCCCAGTCTTAAGATTTTGGATTACTAAAATTTGATTGATTGAGATAACAATTATTCTGACTCATTATTAATTACAGTACTAGATATAAAAAATAGTTCTCAATAAAATTAATATGTTATATTCAGTTATATTTCAGTAATTACTGAAATATAACTGTTATAATATAATTTATAATATAATTATAATTGTTTTTCTTTCCGGTGTGAGGCGGGCAGACCCGTTTGTTTACTTTTCTAACCTAACGCTTCCTGTCGGCAGGTTATTGAAATTGGATGAAACATTTCTTATTTCCGTTTGTATTTATTCTCGGTGGTGTTGTGTTAGCAGTAAGTAGATTTATCTATTACTAAACTACACGAGGGAAATCTGCTTAGTTTACGCAGCCCCTGCGTGACGGAGTTTTTTCTTTTCTTTTTTTTTGAACGTTTAATCTAAGTACTATCAAAACAGCTGTAAGCAAAACAAACATCTGTTTATAATCCATTCATTAAAATAATGCTATATCTTACACACATAATCGCTAATCTGTACTGATTTTTACCCATACTGATCATCACCCCAAGCTAACCCCCCCCCCCCATTATGCAAAGGTATTTCCCATTTTCTTTGCGAGAGTGTGTGTGCATTTCTCTGCCGTACACTTGATCATTTCATAAACTATCTCAGTGGACTCAAAAGTCTCAGTGGAATCTAGAAGCATGTCTAGAGAACCTGATCTTGTTCATTCCTATTTCGCATTTAAAATCCTCCGAATATCAATTTTCACAAAGCGTTCGAGGCACTTTTAGACTCAGAATTAGAGCCGATTGATGGAAGAACCTAAACCAAAATATAGGAATTTCTGATCCTCCTGGTTCTATTTTGGGCGTTAACCAACTTGATCTTGACAACAAACAGAAATTGAGGCTGCTAAAGCGTTCAAAGACATAAAGAGAATTGCTGAACGTCTCCTAGCGTAACCTAAAAGTTCTAACCTATTTTACGTACAAACATAAAATAAGGATAGCTTGATGTGAAAGAAAAGAAAAGTAGGAATTAGACTGGTTTCTATACACGACAAAGTAAAATAGCCTATCACCAATGAGTTATCCAGGAACCAACCAACAATGAAAGTTATTTGAAGCCTTGAAAATTATATCAGCAAGACTACATATATCTTTTCCTGAAGTGGTGGATCATTTCCAGGAGCATCGATCAATAATCATACAAATGGAGAATAAGAATCCCTAAACCAATGGATTTGTCCGGGATAAAATTTGAACTATTTAGAATGGGGGGCTCAGATTAGCCATGTGAGTTAAAGCGTTGCCTTTAATCTCACATGGTTATTCCATAGTGGCGAGTTCGATTCCCGCTTGGGCAATAGGAATATTATTTAGTGATGGAATTCATTAAAAAAAATCCTTAGTCCCACACTGGCTAAAAAAGGGTAACCTGTAGATAACCCGTCCCAATTAGCCTTAGTTGCAAAAAGTGGACGTTAATAAATAACAACAATATTTAGAATGGATAGTTGAACAGGCAATCCAACAGGCTATCCAAAAACGTTTCTATGGTACAACAGTGGGACTCAGGTAATCAGTAAGAATATCCATGCTGCTAATATCAAAGAATGGTTTAAAATAACTGCAGCAGTCTAGGTCCTTTAAAGAGAGTACCTACATTTAGATAGTTATACTAAGGATTACAATTATTGTAAAAGTACATTTAAAATACTGACCCCCAGAACAGCCCGAAGATAAGTAAAACCATTAGAATTGTTGCTATATTGTTGTTTTTGTGATGCTGCAGGGTGAGGCTTAAAATTAAAATAACAGGTATTTTAAAAAGTTTATACTAAGATATATTTTACATCATTTTAAGAGATATTAGTTAGGAAATTTTCTTTTATGCAGTCTGCGCCCAAACAAATGATTCTGGAAATAGTCAATTTTGGTAAATGCTGGAGGAAAGAGAGTTTAGATAAAAGATAAAGTAGTAACCTTTTTTGAGAAGACGATAACATCATAACCTACCAGAACAGCTAATTTATTAACCCTATAACCTAGGCAGAAGGCTACGGCGGTTGAGGTCATCTCTGGCCCACCTTTCTATTAGACCTATCATTAAATAGTTACATATTCAATAAGACGGTGAAAGAAAAAACTATTGGATGTAATTCTGACACATTTTTCGGGTGTTTTGGGAAAATTTATGTCTATATTTAGTTACTAATAGTATACAATTACTACAGGTATTATTATAACTAAATAGCGTGAAATTGTTACATTTAACGCTCTGAGCAGTAGAATTTTTTGTCGGCGACAACTTTTTAAAAGGTACATTAATTATCTAGCCTACTATATTATAACTATAATAGGGGTTCCATCAATGTTCCAGGACACTCATACCCCTTGTATCACCTGTTAATTGTAAACAATAATCGATGTTAACTGTTCAATTTGTTACATGGTAATATATTATTAATTTAATTTCATCCTATGGGATCACATTATATCGCTAGTATCTTGAGCATGATCTGTAGGAATTCTTTTATGAAAAATAATAATTTTAAAATAAATTTTGTTGAGCATCAACTATTTTATTGACAATTTTGTAAATATGAAATAAGCACGCTCTAATAAGTCAAATGGTGAAAGTAATTCGTATAAATTTATAACTCTTATTTCATGAACCTGATAAAAAAAAATGAATTAAACGATAAATTAATGGACGGCCTCTCTGCAGATTGTATTACTATTATTATTGTGAATTATTTAAAATTAGATAATTATTAAAATGTGATTTATATGATTAATCAGTTAAAATTGGTCAGTTAAATCATCTATTAATTTAGATCGAGTTTTTAAGTTATAAAAATAAGTATATTTCTCTTATTCGCAAATTTCTTTATGTCAAATTCTTTCTTGTTTCTGTTTTTGTTTTCCTTTTTTATTTATTTTAGTTTCATTTTTTCCAATTATGAATCCTGTTAATACTAATTGAAAATAACAGGCCGGCAAAAGAGTAGATCATTAACGTAGCGTTATTCTCTTAAATAAATAAAAATTAGTATAAATTCATATAACAAAATGGTTATATGGTTATATATAATTATATGTTATAATTATATCATTTTTACACTTATTTCAAATTTTGTAGATTCCTTTAAGAACTTTGTTGGTTACGCCAGATTTTTGTTGTCGTTACATAACTAGTCGAGTTTAATCCTTTCTTCAAGGACGGCCGTAAAAATGCAAAGCAAACTCTACGTGAAATTGCATATACATTTCAGGTGATATACACTTTATATTATTAATATTTCACCTAAAAATAAATGAGATATAAGCGACAAGAGAAATTATTCAGAAATAATACAGACACCTGTCGCGAATCTCTGAAATCTGAAAATTGAAACTATTAACTCAAGTGGTAGGAAGGCTGATAACATTTGGCAAAGTGTCGGTGATTTGGTCGAAGCCAAGAGAAGAGTGTAGTTAGTAGAATAAGAGAATAAGAGTAACTAGGCGAATTATTCATTGGTAGAACCATAAATGTGTTGGGAATCTACCACAATAAGGAACATATGCTTGAAGGGAACCCCTCTCAAATAGAGAAAATTTGTCAGAGCTTTGGAAACCGTTTACAATTGGCCATAAAACATGAGAGAGAGAAAAAAAGAGCCCTTGTAAAAAAAAAACGCGGTGTGTTGTGCGAGGGGTGGTTTTGACTCAACAAGTGGGCCAATCCCCATTGTGGATGCTGGGAGGATGAGGATCCAATCGTGCGTGGTCGGGGGCGGCACCATCAAAGCGGACATCTCCGGACCATTTCCCCAAAGCCCCTCCAACCTGGAAGGCATGTGGTTCCGATTGAAGGCTCGGCAACGGATACCCGACGTCTTGAGCGTTTTTTTGCGGCGTGTGTGTCGCAACGTATTTCACCAATCACGGCGTCTGGGAGCTTTGAGATTATTGGCCTCGGGCATCTCAATGACTTCCGAAAGACGGCCGAAAAACAAATTGATGCCAGACGGAGAAATAAGGTTGTTAAGAGACGTTTGATGTCACTGGCAACATCTTTGTAAGCTCTACAACGCAGTGTTCCATCTCAAGAAAAGGAAGAGGAAATACATTAGAAATCACCAATTAATTAGATGCTAACCTTTAAAAAACAGCATTGAAAATAGTTAGGATGTAAATAACCCTATTCTATTAACTCAATAACCCTATTCTATTAACCCAAAAAGTTGCTTGTTTTTTACAAATTAAAAGTAAATCTCCTAAATTCATGTAAAGTTCTTTTCTTCAACTGAATATTATTGTGATCCTTCTTCTTCCTCCACTTTTGAATTGGTCGTCATAATTTAGCTTTAATGGGCCAATCGTGGAAACACGAGATCCAATAACTGTTCTGTAACATAAAGAATTACGGATTTAATATGTTAAATGAGGACATTGTAAAAGGTATATTCTTATTCTCCAAATCGTTTTTGGTATATGGAAATGTTTTTAATGAATTCTTTAGACTAAAAACTTCCATGGTCGAGCTGAAATTTATAGAAAGACTCTTATAGAAATTGTTTAAGCGATTACATAGCTTTAAGACAATTGTATATTGAGTCGATTGCTTACTTAAAGCCGAAATTAGAAAATCTTAGGTTATTTAATACTGTTTGAATATAAAATTATAAATAAGTGGGATTGCTACAGCACAGAAACCGAACTTATGTTTTACTTTAAATAAATTACTATTTGGAAATAGGTGTTTGGAGTATCGGTCAACACCGAGAAAACACCAGAGCTGTAGGGTTTTAGCTCAAAGGAAAATGAAATATGTCTACAATCCGTTAAGCACATTTTAAGGTAGCAATGAGCAATAATGAATAGAATGCGAGATGTAGCCATTTGAGCGTATTATCGGCACATATGAAAATCTCCTATGATTACTCTGATCCTGATAGTCGAGAGTTAACTATTATACCATAGTTAAAATTTGTGATAACTACATTTTCCATAAGAAGTCTAATAAACATTAATCCTCCTCACATGCCAATGATTCCACGAACTGACTTTCTCTTTCTAGCAATAGGCGAAGGTTCTTCCATCCATATTTCGGGGCGAAGACGTTACGGATTGCTCAAGCACCTTATTGGAGCGTTCGTGTAGCCAGACTTTGAAGGACACATCCGGCATTGAATCGGCGGCTATCCCGAGATGCGGTCAAGTGACGGCAAGGTGATGCCGGTGAGAGGTTGAATAGTACAGGGCTTTGTGCTGCGCCCTGCACGACTCCAGCAGCAGCTTCAACAGAGTGACCCTGTCAGAAGTCAATCAGCCCAGAGATCTACCGTCCCGTCAACTCATCTCTGCCGTTTGACCGAGTTTCTCTCTTTCTGACCCTGCCTTCTTGACCTTTGATTTCCACACCCTGCCCAAGAGCACATTTCTACATAACAAATAAAATTGGTGCTAATTTTCATGAAAGTATAGAGTCAATAGCATCGGTAAATAAGAGCCAAGTCACGCTGAATCTGCGTAAACTAGTCAGATTTCCAACGTGTAGTTTTACAATTGATATATCTACATATTTTTTTGTCTTAACGCTACACTGAATATTGAGTTAACAAAAATAAATGCCAATGAAAAATCTTACTATCGAATAACTTTTTAATAACCTCCACAACGGAAAGCGCCTGTATTACAAGCCTCTCAGAGCTGAAAGATAGGAATATTGTTGAACGGAAAGAAAAACAATTTCTGAAATATATCCGAACATAATATATTATTTTTATTGAAAACTATTTACTATGTCTAGTATAGCAATTTATAATGAACCAGAATAATTTTTATCTCAAACACTCTAATTTAAGAAATTCAAGAAAATCAAACGGGATAAAACAGGGAGGCTCATCAGAAAGTATATGTATGTATCTCATCTATCAATATTTCGTATTTGAGCTTCAAATAAGACAGGTCATGATATGTTGGTTTATTCATTACATGTGATGGCAAGAAAGGGTAGTTTATTTAAGAATGAAAATTAATCAAAATAATCTCCAATAATCCAAATATCTCGATTAATATTCATGATAGAATAAATATTTATATAACAACATTTATAGGACATTTAAATTTCAATAAGTTTGATTATGTATTATTTTTCGACCCAACTTATAGTAAGGGAGATATTTCAAATATTCTAATTTCCCACTATAATTCTTCCCTCCCACTAGTACGATTTCTTTCATTAACGAACTTGATCTTTCTTTTTACATAAATCTATTAAATATCGAGTTTGGTAACGATCTAATATAGATTGTGAGCGCTAGATACATAAAGACATATATATATATATATATATATATATATATATATATATATGTATATATATATAATATTATTCTGAACAGAACTCATTATCGTCATCTTGGTTAAGATCGATGGACATTTGAAGATATTTTTTGAAAATCGCGTCATGAGTTTCAATAATCAAAATTTTGATAAAAAATGGAAACTACTATTTCGTATTTAATGAAGATATTGATTAAAGCATTGTGAGGAATATTTTGATTAGAATCCGTTTATTCATTCATAACTGAACAAGTATGAAAGTACAACAAAGGACCAAAGTATCACCCAGATAAAAGTTTGAATAACTAGAGAACAATTCATTCACTCTATTGAACTGAATTCTATCAATGAATGAAAACAGCCCAAAGAGACCACGATAAAAGTGGTTCTTTAATTCATATTTCGTCTATTAATATTTTTAGGCCCTGAAAGAACTCAATTTTGGTAAGTAGTAGCTTACAGCCTTTCTTAATTAGAAGTACTCTCTTAATTGGTATCACTCCTCGAGATTTTAGGGACAATAATAAAATTCTTCAACAGTCCACCAATGCTACCTAGTAGATAACCAAATACAGTTGAGCATGAACCCTCTTACAGCGGAAATGTTTAGCATATGTACATTAATTGCAGCCATTCAGATTAAACTCTTAATGCGATTTAAAATAATAAAAAAATAAAATAAAATAAAAACCATCGTAAATAGACGAAAATGTTGTCCATACAATTTATACATATACGTGTAAGCACATATATAAAGACTGTTAACGCTCTAGCCACTTTAATTTTCTTCTTATTCTTGACCCAATATTATTTACATATTCTTCAAATTCTGTGGCAAGGGTCTCCATTTATTTGGGTGCAAACTTTATTGCAACTGCCCTACGTGTTACGTGGCTTATTTGGCACCACTTCAGGGGCTATCCCTTTAAAAAAATATATATATAAAATTATTAATAAAATTAATTTAACACGTCCCTTAATAATTCTTTTGCTGCATATTGCATTAGTAGGTGCCTTCATCTATGACACATTTATTAAATCTAATTATAAATTGCTACTTAAATTTCTGAAGTGCTCGTTTACCTTTTACATTACGTTGCGACTATCCTCACAGAGGAGGCATATGATACTGAGAGGTTCTCGAGGTAGGTTAAGTCAGCTCACTAAAAATCGATTATTTACAAGTCAATCTTGAACTCGATTATGTCGCGTCATAATATAAAATCGATTAGTTTAAGATACAATGGTATAGAATATATGATTGAGGTATTTTATTTTTGTTTTTTTGTTTATGTTGTTTAATTAATGTTACTAATAAATATTTATATTTTTTTTAAAGGGATAGCCCTTGAAGAGGTGGCAAGTAAGCCACGAAACATGAAGGGCATTTGCAATAAAGTTTGCACCCAAATAAATGTTTTTTATTTGAGACCCTTACCATTAAATTTGAAGAATACTTTAATTTTTATTTAATCCTTACCAAACTCCATATTTGCATTTTTATATATAACTGAAAATCACTTGCTTCAATGGCAAAATAAATTTCTCTGCCGACTTATTTATACATTTTTGGTTTTCTGCCTTAGGTAATCCTCCATCCAGCATTGCTCACTCCCTCACATTAACATTAACAAATTTATCTCTAAACATCTCATTCTAAAATCGTATTGTTTTCCTTTATTGATATACAAAAATAAATTGTCTATGTGAGTTCATCATTGAAAACTTTAATATCCAGAAGCCATCTTTTTATATTCTTTATTAATGTCCTCATAGTTTAATGGTAAATGCGTATTGCATGATCAATGAACATTCAGAACATTCTCTATTCTAGCGGCTCAGAGTTTCTTCGAAAAATTGTGCGACCGCTAGAGCATTGATATACAGGGTGTCCACAAACCAAACGGCCAAACTTCAGGGATCGATAGAGGATCGAAAAACTAAGAAAAAAAGCCCTCTGGCATATGCCTCGTTTTCGCTTCGTTTTTGAGAAAATCACAAAAAACTGAAAATAGTTGTGCAAAAAGTGTATTGTTTTTTTAATAATGTATTTAAATTACAAAAAACTATTGGCTTTTTGAGTAAGCTTAATTTTTTAATTTACGAGGAGTAAATTTGGAAAACATGAATATTCTCACGCTTTCCTTATCAATAAAACGTCTAGATTGAGTGTTTAAACTTAAAAAGAAAGGATTAAAATGTTTACTATCATTTTAATCCTTTTTGGGGGGAATCCAGCCTCGCATTCACACATTAGTGGTGTTGCTAGTACTGTTCAGTGAAGTCAACAAATATGGCCAGATTTACCAACGCTGAATACGCGGACATAGTCTACGTCTACGGATTCTGCGATGGCAATGCACGTCAGGCAGTTCGGGAATATCGCAGATGGTTTCCTGGCCGAGAAACCCCACACAGAGGTGTTTTTACCAGCACTTTCAGAAGGCTTCGAGAGACTGGGTCCTTCTCATGTAATCTTCGTGGAAACCGTATGCAGGCTCCGATGGAAGCCGACCTGAGGCGGAGGGAGAGGATACTGAGGCACTTCAATACCAACCCTAGCACAAGCGTCCGGAGAGCTGCTTCAGTTCTAAGCATACCAAAGACAACCATTTGGCGCACGTTAAGGGCTGACCGCAGGCATGCTTACCATGTACAAAAGGTACAAAATTTAATACCCGCTGATTATCCCCGCCGATTAAATTTTTGTAATTGGTACAAAGAACAATTGCAAAACGATGTAAACTTAAGTTCAAAAGTAATCTGGACGGACGAAGCGACTTTTACACGTGCGGGCATATTCAATCAAAGAAACTACCACGTTTGGGCACATGAAAATCCCCGCGCTGTTAGAGAATTTCACTACCAGCATGAGTTTTCTGTAAACGTGTGGGTCGGTCTTTGTTATAATCGCATAATAGGTCCCGTATTTTTACCTGCTCGACTTCACGCTGAAAGTTATCATCTATTCCTGGAGAATGACTTACGGGCACTTTTGGAAGATATCCCTTTGGAAACAAGGCTTGAGAGCTGGTTTCAACTCGATGGTTGTCCTGCACATTACGGAAGGGCCGTACGAGACTGGTTGGACATCAACTACCCAGGTCGCTGGATAGGACGAGGTGGGCCGGTGCCTTGGCCTCCCCGGTCTCCGGACCTCATGCCAATAGGTTTCTTCGTGTGGGGATACGTGAAAGAAAATGTCTACCGAGAGCCCGTCCGCACAAGGGATGACCTCATCGAGCGCATTAGAATGGTTTGCATCCAGCTCACCGCAGAACAATGTTTAGATGCAGTGCGATCTGTGAGTACGCGATGTGATGCGTGCATTGCAGCGAGAGGCCAGCTCTTCGAACAACATTTATGTTGACGCTTTAGAAATTAACGATGTAATTTTAGAGAAGGTAAAACCTTCAAAATTTTCAGGGTTTTTTTTCTCACTTAGGTAAACCCATATAAAAACTGAAACATCTATGTTTTCCAAGTAAGAATATTTAATTATTTTATTAATTTTATAAATTTTTAATCTTTTTTTATGTTTTAATCTTCAGTTATTGTTCATAATGTTATCTACTTTTAATAGGTAATTTTTTTTATACTATGAATATTTGAATAAAAAAGTATTTATTATTTTTTCTTAATAAAAAATAATTTTTTTTTCAATTACCTTTCAGTTAGTATAAGATTAGAATACAATAATTGTATTGGAATAACATTTATTGCTAAAATTCATTCAAGAAATAAAATCCGCTCTTCCATTGGCCTTAACTAGTTTTTACACAACTATTTTTAGTTTTTTGTGATTTTCTCGAAAACGAAGCGAAAACGAGGCATATGCCAGAGGACTTTTTGTTTTAGTTTTTCGATCCTCTATCGATCCCTAAAGTTTGGCCGTTTGGTTTGGGGACACCCTGTATATATATATATGAAAGGACCTCATTTTCGTCATCTCTTGGGTAAGATCGATGGACATTTGAGGAAATTTGTCAAAATAGCTGATTTCCCTTAAGGGAAATCTGTTAAACATTGATAGTAAGAACTGTTACATTATCCCGCGGGAAATATTCTTACTGTAAGAAACAACCTCGTCGCAGTATTATATACATTATCTTAATTAATCAATGACAAACGTTGGGTAACCTTTTCTCAAATCTCCACTACCCGTTTCCAGCTAGACAAGACCCGGAATCAGCTAATGCGAAGGAAATGATGGTGTGGTTTTCGAATCGATTTGGGATAATGGGGGAGTCGATGGCCGGTGCCTAGAGCCCGTGTAACCAGAGTGTTTGTCGAAGGTAGCCAATGGACTAAAACGGTAGATTGATCAGCTGTTTGTTGAAGTCCGGCTTTTTGGCAGAACGAATCCCAGCCTCGCTCCGCCTCCTCTTCCTAGCATTATGCAACGGTCAACTAGATGCCTCTTGTTGGAACCATTGACTCGCTTACAGAACCATCTTAGCATAAGATCATTAGCTCAAAAGTAAAAAGGCTTCAGGTTTCGAAAGATGGCATAATCAATTTGAGTGTTATAAAATTATAGTATCTGGGGATTTCTTATTGTACAACCTGGAGCTTCTTCGAACACCCAGGGACTACTGCTGTTGCAGTAATATTTCGACAAATCCTAAAGAAATCGTATTTCAAACTCTGAAGATATGTACCAGATATTTCTATATATGTTTTTCCCTCAAATTAACAGTAACCTGAAGAAATGATCCATTTATTTTAGGTGACTACGTATAGCATCCGTAAGTTCTAACACAGGGGTCTCCAAACTTTCCAGCCTTAGGGCCATACCGATTACTCCAGTAAGTTCCGAGGGCCAAAACCATATTATCATTGTTGCCGGTGGTAAAAAGTGAAATAGTCCACTGATAAAAAAAAGGAGAAGACTTTCTCCAAAATGAAGTACACAAAAAATGTTTACAGACCTAAATTAACCGATGAGCATCTTAAATCTCTTTTAATAATTGGTACAAGTAAAATTAGTCCACAACTACAAACTATTGTCAGTGGAAAATCTCAATTACATAAATCTCATTAGTATTTTATATGTCATTATGCTTGTTATAAGTTATGTTTTTATTTACAATAAAATGTATAAAATGTTAGTTGGATTCATTTCAATAATTTGTTAGTTATTATATACTGAGGTTAAATTTTCTGCATATTATACATGTCCTTACTCATTACAATTCTGTATTTCTTTATCCAACTTGTCACAAAAACAATAACAATAAGCCTACAACAATGTTATGAGCAGTTAGCCCATGACCATATCAATGTAGATGTCATATTAATAATTATTCAAAATAAAATTAGAATACTTCAGTAAACTAAATTTAATTTGCTATAAAAAATATGTTCTCTAAAAGGGGTTTTCAAGTATGCTAGCTCTCCGCGGGCCGGACAAAATCTGTCCGCGGGCCGGATGTGGCCCTCGGGCCGTAGTTTGGAGTTCTAACACGTTGCGGGCACATGAAGTATATGATAAACGTCATATCCTATGCTATTTCGGTGATCGGACGAGAACCGGTGTATTCAACGTGGTATGGCCGTTGGGAATAATTTTAATATTTTATTTTATTATTTTTTTTTATATGATATTTTAGTAGATAGTTGATTAACGTGTACATATTGTAAAATAAAAATGTATTTAAACATAATCATACATGTAATATGTCTTGTGGCAATCTTATGTTATTTACCGAAGACACGGATGATATATAAGTATCTAAACTGAAAGGAATCTAACGTCTAGGTCTCAGGTAAGAAAACTTCGCTGTCAGAAGTGTAGAATGGGCAGTTAGTGTTGAGTTCACAAGAAATTCCAAAAGTAGAGGACGAGGAGTACCAAATCTTTGATGCAGGAATTCTCCATCCATAATTATTTCATTCGAGATCTTCCACAAAGAATTAGAATGACATTTTAATTAAAAGCAACCTCGAGAAAGAGTTGCCCTAAAATAGGGTAAAAGGACAGTAAAATTTTGGATTCAAAGTATTCCAGATTTCAGCATCTCCGTTTTCGGACGCATATAGGGTTCTCGTTGTTGATTGAGCTCGATACGAACAAATGTCTTCAAAAGTACATCGATTTACCTAGTAGATGACAAAATGATGCCAGTTGAAGCACAAACACACACACACACACACACACACACACATATATATATATATATATATATATATATATATATATATAGAGAGAGAGAGAGAGAGAGAGAGAGAGAGAGAGACAGAGACAGAGAGAGACTTTATGTGAATCCTCACTTTACCTGATCTGATTTCGTCCTTGAAATTTAGTTTTACAAGTGGCGTTGAAATATGGAGATGATAGCTATAATTAAACGAAAAACTCTAAAGCTCTCTCTCTCTCACACACACACTCTCACTCTATCCCCATCTTCCTGTAACTATACACATACAAATAAAAACACACTACTTATACACATAAAAATAAAAAGCTTCAACAAAAAATAACACTTTCTGTGGGGCTCCCATCATAAACAGCCTCCTTATCTGCTGAATTGGGTAATATTAAAAAAGTCCTATTTTTTTAAGTGTAATTTTAATTAAATTTTGAATTAAGAATATGTAGAAGCTTTATACGGGGCTTTTACTACCTCGCATATTATAATTTACAATTCTCGCCGAATGCTTGAATACAATAAATAAATTTTGGAGGTCTATTGTGGATAATCCCAAATTATTTTAGAACTTCGGAAGTTCATTTGTATATGACACCTGTTGCACGTTTAAGCACACATTTAACGTAAAAGTAACGAAAGTAAGGTTCATAAATCCTCTTCTTCTCCTCATGTTTATATAAATATATATACATACAGCACATCTCAATATCCTTTCAGAAGCCTACTACATTTCGAGGTCTGTCTGAAATATATAGATAATAGCTCAGGTTAGGTTAATTTTTTTTGGGCCAGAAACTACTGGTATATTATGATATATAGGGAATATCAAAGATGTTTATTTCATAAATTTCTGAATATATTTACATTTGTAAAAATTGGCTGTTTTTCTTTCATAATGTATTTCTTTGTTACAAATGATTCCTAATTTACATGCAATTAAATATCCGCAGGTCTTTGATCATCCAAGTCTGAAGTTGTGGAAAATATACAATTCAACTTGCGGAAGGAAAGCATTAATGAACAAGACGGACAGATCTCTTAATTGGAATTGTGAAAGCAGCTGGCAAATATACTATGTGAATGGACTTCACGAATCCTGTCATCCTCCTAAAACCTCAGTAAAATATGTTCTTTTTAATTAAAAAAAAAAAGAACACGGTGTGTGAAATTCTCATACAGCCACACAAAGACCGACCGTAAAGCGTGATATAAAATTATTCCGTTTATAATTGCTTAAAAGCTACCGGTACAGCAATTTGTTTTATATTCTCATTACAAAGGTCTTTGGACAATGAACTTTTTTTTTCCTCCGCCTTCTTGATAGCGATCTCTTGATGAGAGGGCTTCGATGCTTGAAACATGATGAATGGATTCCTCTGGGAACAGATAGCATTTGACTCCTAGGTTAGGCTTGAAGATATTTCGCAAAAATTCCTCCTTGTCGCAAATTCAATTTTAAGCAAATTTTATTAATACTGATACACATTTTTTAAAAAGTCCGTCACGGACCGAGGGGTGCGTTAATTAAGCAGATTTCTCACGTGCGTTACATAGTTGCAATTACCTCAAATAAATGTAAAAGATCAATGAGAACAATATTTGGTGTTCTGGATAAAAATAAAGTGCTTCCATTATAAACAGGTTATTGTTAATATGAAATGAACAGAAGCGGGGGTTTACTGGAGGCCAAAAACAAGAAGTGCAAATATCTCGTTTAATGATCAAGATAGTGAAAACACGTACATAAGAACATTTATAGAACATTACATTTGCAATAAGATTGGTTATATACAATTTTTCGTTCTGACACTTTATGATCAGAACTTTCAAAAATACGCCCTCTAAAATCTTCCTCCCGCTTGTTGGATTTCAGCCATTAACGAACTCGATCTTTAGTTTTACATAATACGTTTAAATATTGAGTTTGGCATTGATCAAACAATAATTAGTAAGTAAATATTGTTCGCTCGAGGCCTAGAGTTTCACGAATTCTTTTAGGTATTTTTTACTAATAGGCATTTTATCAGAAAAGACAGAAAAAGAGACGTAAGAAATTGTTCAAATAAGAACTGTAACAATAGAATGTCACGGCCATAACAGTTATTTGACATGGCAAAAATGATGAGAGAACAATAAAAACCAACAATATAATGCAAGAAATATTGCAGTCATGACAGCAGAGTGGACATCATTGGCACTACAAGGCTGAAAGAAACTCAACGACCGAAGTAATAAATCATTACTGAAGTATTCACATCACACCTTTAGTCCATAACTCCTCAGCCAGTAACTCAACAGTTTTTTTTTAGTCGTAAATCCAAGCTAATCCATTGAGCAACGTTCAAAATCACTGTAAGTCATTCATTTCTTACAGTAGGAGAACCTCTTTGTCGACTGTCACTACAACGTAAAAAATGAAGGTTCTTAATGTTCAATTAATTGGTATTCGACAACTACGAGGTAAGAGATAGCTCCGTGAGAATGGTCTGTGAGTGGGTAACAATGAAAAAAAAAATCTTAAAAAGGAATAGGGATCATAAAAAAAGGGGTAGAGTCGTCATAAAAAAGAGTTGTGAGTGCCGCTGAAGAGGGTCGTGGTAGCATAAAGGCACCTCAGTAATTAAGATCTGCTTTTTGATTTAGGCCCTTTTTGCACCACTTGCTCGGGGCTTTTTCTACCGGAGGGCTTATAGCTTTTTATCCACGCAGTACTCCTTTTGTCGTGCTTTCTCTTTCTTTTGGGTTACTTTTGACAGAACGTCTGCTGAATAAGAACTCGCGTCCCCCTTGCTCAATAGAATTGAAATTTTGTAAATAATAAAATAATTGTAAGTAATCAGATAACCGTCAAAAAAAAGTCAAAGGGGCTGCGCGAACTACGAAGATTTCCCCACTTGCGTTAGTGAAGGGTTTACTGAAGGCTGAAAACTATTAAGTACAACTCAATTGAGATACAAAAAACGCATAGAACAAAAATTGTAGAACATCAAAATATATCATCAATAGAAAAAGATTGGATTTACATTTTACGAGCCGACACATAATAATGGAGATATTTTGAATTTCCGATCCCACCCCATCTCTAAACACCCACCATTCCTTGTCCGATTTCAGTCATTAACAAATATGATCATTGACATTGACTGAAACGGTTAAGCATCGAGTATGATAGAGATCAAATAAACATTTTCGAGTAAAAAACGGAAAATCTTAATTGATGGGTTCATCATCACATAACGAATTTACATATACATATCTCACAAAGTGTAAGTTCAACGAAAACCATATTTGGTATTTAACCTTAGAATAAAGTAGTTCATGTTATAAAAGCTTATTGTTACGAAGTAAGGTCCATAAGTTTCCGGCCTGTCCTGCTTGCCCTCCTTCAAACGTGCCTGGACCTGCACGCCTATGCAGGTTCATGCCTGCTCACTCCATACCCATCGCACGCACTTCCTCAGTCTTGTCAGTTCGTGTCCAGCCTTAAGGGAAACTCCCCATTTTTACAATAAACTCGAGTACCGTGCGGTAATTAAATTCTTTTGTAAAGAGGGTCTTACTCCTGCGCAAATTAAAGAGCGCTTGGATTGTGTATACAGGCAGTCCTCCCCCTCGTATTCCACAGTGAAAGAATGGGCAAAATTATTTAAGTTAGGGAGAGAAAGTCTAGAAGATGACCCACGTCCCGGTCGCCCACTGGAAGCTGTCACTTCGGAAAGAATCCAACTTGTGGAATCTGAATTGCTGTCTGACCGACGGCTGAAAACCAAGGAAATAGCAGCGAGGTTGGGGCTTTCAAAAACAAGTGTTTTGAGGATCATCAAAGAAGATTTGCATATGAACAAGGTTAGTGCAAGATGGATTCCAAAAATTCTTTCAGCTCAACAAAAACAGGAACGAGTTCACTGCTGCAATGAATTATAATGCCGACCCAAAGAATTTTTAGGACTCAATTGTAACTGGGGATGAGACAATGGTTCTATATTATGACCCACTCAGCAAAAGAGAGTCCATGGAATGGAGAAGACCAGGAGAAGCGCCTCCTTTAAAGGCAAAAGTCACGCAGTCAACAAAAAAGATAATGGCCACAATTTTTTGGGACTGTAAAGGAATACTATTGATAGATTTTAAAGAAAGGAATACCACAATGAATGGTGAGTATTATGCAGCCCTACTTCACCGTTTACGAGACGCCATTAAAGAGAAGAGGCGAGGGAAGTTAAGCAGTGGCGTCCGCCTCCTTCAGGACAGTGTGTTCCCCTGTCCACACAGCATTGATTTCCAAGGCAGCTGTGAAGGACTGTGGATTCCAAGAAATCTCACACCCACCCTACAGCCCAGACTAGGCCCCTAGTGATTTCTACCTTTTCTCAAAATTAAAAAATGAACTTCATGGAAGGCGATTTAACACCGACGAAGAGCTCCAAGCAGCAGTGGAAGAACATTTTTTTAACAAAGAAGAAAATTATTTTTTTCATGGTATAAAAATGTTGCCAAAGCGTTGTAATAAGTGTATTGAACTTAGAGGAGAATATATTGCAAAACAGTAAAACCAGTTTTTTTCTTTCTTCTGAAGGCTGAAAACTAAAAAAAATCAAATATCTCGGTTAATTATCAAGATACAGAAAAAAATATATATGAAACAACAATCATAGAACATTAAATTTGGAATAAAATTGATCCTAATCACTTTTTCGGTGGGACATATAATAACGAAATTCCTTTAGTCTATACCCCTGATTTCTGTCATTAACGAACTTGATATTTCTTTTTCATAAAACGATTAAATACAAGTTTGGTAGTGATACAACAAAAAAATGCGACTGCTAGAGCGTTGACAGATAAATTAAATATATATATATATATATATATATATATATATATATATATATATAATTTTGAACGGACCTCATTTTCTTCATGGTAGGATCGATGGACATTTGAGGACATTTTTCGAAAATTGCGTCATGAGTACCTCAGTAGATGATTTCCTTTAAGGGATATCTGCTAATAACAAACCTCGCATTAAGCATAGGACACAACATTTGTTATATGTACTTTGACGGTCTCCAAGGAACTCCTCATCTCGTTGGTTCATAGTTCCTAGTATAATTTAAAGTGATTCCCTGAGTAACTCCATCTTATAGTAAAAAAAAAAAAAAATAAAAAAAAAAACAGTTTCATTCTATGTTAACTGTTTAGCCTCTACCAATATATAAATCAACGTTTGTTGAGATATTTGACACTCAATTACAAATTGAAATGTTTTTACCTCAATGATAAGTTTTCCTGAGTGTAAAATTAGTTCATTTTATATTTTATCATTATTGAGAAGAGAGTTTAGTAGTAGAAATATCATTAGGAGTAAACATAATTTCTAATTACTGACTACAAGAAGGAAGTCATTAATGTTTTTGCAGTTTTGAGATTTGAATCTTCACACGAGGATTAATATTTACGGCAAATACAGATTCATTATGGTTATAACTAACTATGAACTTCTGTATAAATTATATTCGTTTAGATTCAAGATAAATGTAATACTGAGAATATTTCTTTTGGTCCTCATAAAATTCTTTATTTCAGAACTTATTGTTTCATCATCACAGATACAATGAACTCATATGAAAAGAATGCCATAGGGAAAAAGAAAATACTTTAGAAATTCACCGATACAAACTCGTTTTAGAATTTGAATTTCTACAAGAATACGCCATAAAAAGTAGGACATTCAATTGGAAATTCCAAATTTAATGTCGCTGGAGTGGTATTGGAGAAGGTTACGAGGTCGAATAAGGACTGAAAGGATTTTTTAGGGGTCCCAATCATGGTGCACCAAGTCTCAGCCTTGTATTAAAATATAGGAGATTTTAAGGGTGGCATGGGAAGTTGGGACACCCCTGTATATATGACAATGAGCTGGCTATAGTAAACATTAAATT
>CM032229.1:121910000-121930000 GCA_019009955.1 Riptortus pedestris | reverse complement strand
TAGCCTCTTGATGCAATAGACGAAGCGAAAATACCGCGAACAAATGCGTCACTAGTCAGTTTGTCTGTGTGTGTTTGTGTGTGTGTGTGTGTGTGTGTGTGTGTGTGTGTGTGTGTGTGTGTGTGAGAGAGAGAGAGAGAGAGAGAGAGAGAGAGAGAGAGAGAGAGCAAGAGAGAGAGTGAGAGAGAGTGTGAGAGAGAGAGAGAGAGAGAGAGAGAGAGAGAGAGAGAGAGAGAGAGAGAGAGAGACATAACGAAAGGTTATTTTGAGAGCGTTATACAAAGAAAACAGGACGGACCGATAGCCGTCTCTCTACTCGTATTATATCTTGTATTTCTAGTAAAATATTGGAGAATTGCCCTGATGGGGAAACTCACTACAAACACTCTCCCTCCTGTTTATATTCCCTCCCAATGCTTTCTCTCTCCCTCTCTGTATCTCCCTCTTCCTTTTTATTTATCCATCTTCCTTCCTCTTCCCATCGTCTAGCCTTCCACCAAACTCTTACTAGATCTATCCTGCTTCATTCTCACAGTATAGTACTACAGAATCAATGAAATCAAGTTTCGTGAAACCTATAAGAGTAATCATTGCTTACAGTTGCATGCGATTGCTACTAATTGTTCATGACAGAGAGAGAGGTTTCCAACTGCTGCTTTACTTTGATAAAGCAGCAGGGGGAAACCACATTTTTACAATTTAAAAAAAAAAAAGTGTATGAGGATTGGAAAGTAACAATGTGAGGATTGAGAGTAACTAGAGCTAGCAAAAAGCTTCAAATTTCTTGCATAAATGTGGTGCATTTAAATGAAAATTGATTCACGTGACCAAGAACCACACAAAACAAGGACTGTGGACAAGGATACTCATCGATATGACAGTGTGGACGTGGTCTGGAAACATGGAAGGCCTTGATAAAGGTAATAATGTTTACCGAATCGTTGGCAAACTAAATTAGTTTAATTTCAACCTACGTGACTGACAACCACATAAAACAAGGATTGAATATAAACTTGATTACTTAATTGACCTGGATTGGCAACGCTGATGATGGGAACAGTCGCCAGCTGCAACCTTCCTAAACTTGACAGTTGTCAGGGAAGGTTATGTTGTGGCTGTGGAGTGATTTCATTAAACTTTAGGTTTATTTAATGTTTTAGCAGATTTCCCTTAATGGAAATCATCTATTGTGGTCGTACTCATGACGCGATTTTCGAATAATTCCTACGTAGAAGAGGACGAAAATGAGGTCTTTTTTTTTATACTGTCACCAAACTTGATATTTAAACGTTTTATGCAAAAATAAAAATCAAGTTCATTAATGACTGAATTCGAGCAGGGGGGAGAATGGGTCAAAAATTGTACAGAACTAATCTTACTGCAAATGGAATGTTCTATAAATGTCGTTATGTACTTTTTTTTCACTATTTTTAATATTAACCGAGATAATTGCATTCTTTTTTTTTTTAGTTTTCGGCATTCAGTATATCCCCATTCCTACTCATGCCATATTAAGAATAAGCTTTTATATTATGAAGCACATTATTTGAAGCCTAAATATCAAATATTGTTCTCATTGAACTTTCACGTTTTGAGGTAAATGCAAATACGTGGGAAATCTGCTTAGTTATCGCAGTCCCTGCGTGACGGAATTTTGTCTTTTTCCTCTCCATCTATCTTATTTATTCAAACTTACATCGCCAATATTTTCCAGGATAAGCCAACTAGATTGCATTTCCTCATTCGATGCCTCGTCGTAATTTACTCATGCGTGCAATTTCGAAGGTTTATATTGGAATGCAAAAAGATCTCGTTTGTGTTTTGAACTGATGCCCAAGCCGGTCTGAGTACCCTCCAGTTTTCACTCAACCTCTGTCCCAAGTTCTTAGGGAAGTACTGAATGGAAAGACCAGACACTGATGAAGAGAATTTTTTCCTCCTTCATCCCCTCTATCCGAAGAACCTTTTTCACCAGCTCAGTAGAGACCACAAAGAAAATTTCGAGAGACCCTCCCCCACTCCTTGAATTAGCTGTTTCAGTTTTCCTTTGGCCTTTGTGCGACGAGTCCTTCACTGAAGGATAATTAGATGTCTCGAGCATTCGATTGCGTTCTAATAGCATTACGCCGTCTCTCTCGAGAGGGATCGCCACGCTTCCCTGATCATGAAAGCAGTTCCCTTCATAGTGATTTCTTAGCGGGCCAACTCTATTCTTCACTTAAAAAGAAAAAAATAAATAAATAAAAACTCTTTTCACCTTTTCATTTGCTTTGCCGTTTTTGATTGAGCAAGTATGGAACAACTACTTCGTCTAATCCTGAGACGTACTTGAAACTGCCATCTATCCCCCCACTAGATTCAATTAAGTGATCCCGTAAAGCCAAAAACATCCCTCAGGCAGGAACGGTGCAATCTAAGCAGATTTTATACATGCAAGACAGGCTACTGATCTCATATTTTCTGTAATAAGAACCCTATATAAACAGTGGGGTTTTAAGGATATTGAGAGATAAACAATGCTAATATCGCGTTTAATTTCCGAGTTAAGAAAAAATATATGTATATATTTATCAACTATTAAGCACCAGACTGAAAGTTTTTAACAGGATGTTGAATTGGTGGAAGGCTCTACAAGAGAAGTCGGCAGATGATCTATAAAGACTGTGTTACATGCGCCTAAAGGAATTATCTGTCAATTATTCAATGCAATTTAATTGGGTGAATGAACTGGAAGGGTATCTTGGGAGCATAGGAGGGAGCTCGGTGGAATTGGAAAGGGCGGAAAATATTATTATTTTTTTATTTTTTAGAGATAGATTGTATTTTATTGAGTAAATTACAGCCTGCATTTAAATGCATTTGGTAATGTGCGAAATATACAATAGAATAGTTCCTCCATCACTCCTGACAGTAGCCACACCACTTCACCACAATGAGAGGAGCAGCCTCTCCCTGCCTGGCAAAGAAGTCAAGAGATAAGAAGGAATGGCACTTGCGAAGAAATTAGCCACTGTATTTATGCGCCAAGCATTGCACCAAAAAATATTAATGAAAAAATAAGACTTATTTAGAGGCTCTCGAGAACCATTTAATTTCGTTAGATATTGAAAGAGTTTTAAACAGCACATATAGCCAGTACTTTAGAAGAATTAGCTCTCTTGGCAGAGGCGAGGAGTACCTGTACCAAAATGTGCCATTTTTTAAGACCAAAGTTATATCTCAAATCCGGTTATTAGGTACAAAAAATCAAAGATTGATAGTTGGTAAGACAATTTACATATTTAATCCAGAAAAGCCATGCCCCCTTTGCGAAGATGGCCAAGGCACTGTTACGCACTTCATCCTTAAATGCCCCGTTTTAGCAGATAGAAGAAACCGCCTCCTGAAAAGTCTCAACATTCCACAGCAATCCATGGATAATTTTTTTGACCTTATGGACAAGAATGAAATAAACTACATATATGTTTTATACTTAAAAGTCTTTACGTCAGAGGGAAAAAAATACAAACAATATAATTATCAAAATAAAATTAATGTTTTATGTTTTTTTTCTATAGTAATTATTGTATATAGTTTTTGTTTTTGTTATTTGTAAATGAGGAGCTCAGGTTAGCCATGTAAGTTAAAGCGTTGACTTTAATCTCACATGGTAAACCTATAGTGGCGAGTTCGATTCCCGCCTGGGCAAAAGAATTAATTTAGTGACTGAATTCATTAAATAAAATCCTAAGACTCACCCTGGCTAGAAAAGAGTGGTATCCTGTAGACAACCCGTCCCAATTAGCCTTAGTTACAAAAAATTGGACGTTAATAAAAAATTTAATTTACAAAGACTGTTAAAAACTCACATTCCCAAATGGCCTATCAGTCACGATATTTTATTTTCAAAACACTTCATTTCCTTCATTTATTAAAAACAATAGGCAATGGTGTACTTACTCTGAAGGATGAAACGTAAAAATAATATTAAAATTATGAAATTTTTTTCATTATTTATTTTCATTGTATTTCTTTAACAGTCAATATTTAATGATTTATTTTTGTAAAGATTCATTTTCTTTATCTCCATCTATTAATATGTATTCCAAGTTTTGTCAAAATTCGCATATAATTTTGCCTGTTAACGCTCTAGCGGTCGCAATTTTTGTTTTATCGTTACCAAACTTCATATTTAATCGTTTTATGTAAAAAGAAAGATCATGTTCGTTACTGGCTAAAATCAGACAAGTGGAAGGGGGGAGGAGTTTGGAAAATTCGAAATATCTCCGTTACTATAAGTCAGATCGAAAAATTGTATAGAAACTATCATATTGATTAAAATGATCTATTGATGATTAAATAATCTGTAAATATTGTTCTATAGATATTTTCTGTTCCGAGATATTTGAATTTATAGTTTTCAGCCTTCAGCAAACCCCTAATTCTACTCATGTTAAACTAACAATACTAGGTTATGTAATAAACCATATTATTCGAATCTTAAATACCAAATATTTATGAGCACTTCATTGTACAACATACATGCAAATATTATGTTCTCGTGACCCCCCCCCCCCATCTTAAGTTTTTGGACTACTTAAATATAATTGATTCAGTTAAAAATTATTCTGATTCATTATAAATTTCAGTACTAGATATAGTAAATAGTTTTCAATCATATTAATATGTTATATTCTGATATATTCCTGTATTTTTTTTCCTTTTCGGTGAGAGTCGGGTTGGCAGCCTTCACGAGGGAAATCTGCTTAGTTTACACAGCCCCTGCGTGACGGCCTTTTCATGAATTTTTGTGTTAGTCTACATTTGAGCAAGCAGCTTTTTGTAGGTACATGTCCTAATACAAATTGTATTTGTTTAGAATTGCTAAGCGTTATTTTTTGTCTATCGTACAAGGGTTCAGTTTGTTGGTTTTTTTTTTTTACAATGATTTCCTTTGATCAAGTATAAATTACAAATTAAAATCTCTTATGAAAATCTTTCAACTCAAAAACTTTCTTCGAAAGGTTTCTACTCGTTGGTCGGAGAGCGCGGAGGGTCTGGAGAGAGGATAGCAAAAACACATGTGGGCAAAGTAGATTGATTACCGCAGATTAGCTACACAGACTTGCCCAAGTCCTGCATACTTTGCAGATTACACCCAAAGTCCTTGATGACATTTTAATTGACCCTCCCCCCGTCGACTAATTACTCCCCGTTTTCCAAAGAGGTCGTTATCAACAGGAACGATACAAGTAGTTCCATGTGCAATTCATTAATCTAGTGTCCGTCCTCTCTGGCCTGTAAATGTTGAGTTCAGTTGGAGCAGGCTTCCCACGGCAAATGGAAGAAGTCTCCTTTATCAATCCTATCACCCCAAGAGAAAGATATCAATCGTGTTAAAAATTGAGGACCAGTTAGTAAGGGTCTTATTGGGCAGGGGGAGCGTAAACTAAGCAGATTTCCCTCGTGAAGTTTAATAATATATAAATCTACATAATGGCAAAACAATACTACCTTGAATATTAGGTAAATAAATACGAACGGTAATAAGAAATCTTTCCCCTCCAGGCGGGGAGCGTGTTAAATGTTAACAAACAGGTCTACTAACCCGACTCACCGGGGAAAAAACAATTACTGAAATATATTAGAATACAACACATTAGTTTGTTTGAAAACTATTTACTATATGTAGTACTGTAATTTATAATAAATCAGAATAATTTTTATCTCAATCAATCAAATTTAAGTAGTCCAAAAACTTAAGAGGGGGTGGGGTCAGCAGAGCATATTTGCATGTATGTCGTATAATAAAACAATATATCGGTCTCTTGAAAACAATATTCTCATTTAAGATTCGAATAATGTGGTTTGTTACATAACCGAGTATTGTTAGTTTAACATGAGTAGAAGTAGGTGTTGCTGATGGCTGAAAACTATAAAATCCAAATATCTCGGTTAATATCCATGATACAGAAAATATGTATAGAAAAACATTTATAGATAATTTAATTTGCAATAAGATTGGTACTAAACGATTTTTCGATCCGACTTACAGTAACGTAGATATTTCAAATTTTCCAAATTCCCCCCTATACACCCCCTTCCCTCTGGTCCGATTTCAGTCATTAACGAACATGATCTTTCTTTTAACATAAAACGATTAAATGTGGAATTTTGAACGGACCTCATTTTCGTCATCTCCTGGGTAGGATCGATGGACATTTGAGAAAATGTTTCAAAAATCGCGTCATGAGTACGATTTCCCTTAAAGGAAATCTGCTAATAACAGTATTTTTACTGGGTTTAACATAGTTGATGACACATTGAGATTATTGAAATAACAACTTAAGTACGAGTAGAATATCTTTATTTTTCCATTGCAAACATTTCGAAGTTTTCTGAGTGGGGTTAATATGCATTTCTCTTGGTTACACACTCTGATTGTCGCCTAGGAATTGAATCTCATAAAATCCAATATATATGACGTGGAGGAAGATCAAAGAGATATGCCGACCCCCGATAAACATGGCCACCCTCCCCCAGGCTACAGGCATCACGATAATTATCTGCATAACCAATGCTAGCCATAGGCACCTCTTAATCCAGTCTGTCTAACCCTCAATCCTCTCTAGACGCAAGTCTCACTATGGTCACAACTAACAATACTATCAGATGTTTATGCTACCGATGCAGGTTGTGATTGAAATGGTCGTCTATATAAACTTATTCCTGGTCCGATTTCTACCAATAACAAATATAATCTTTAGTGTTGACTGAAACGGTTAGAAATCGAGTATGGTATAGATAAAATGAATATTTATGAGATAAGAACATAAAACCTTAATTGATGACGCCATTGCAGAACGACAGGATTAAAGATATTGTCTTCTTGGATAGATTAATTATGCATCCGATCCGTCATATCGTTGGCTCACTAACCTTGTGTTCCAAGATTCACGCGGAGAACAGTAAGCACATTTATATTCTGGGACATTAACATAATTGTGGCCAGTAGAACATAAGCAGAAATAAATTTATATAGAATCATATCAGCCATGGGGTTGAATTATAACCAATGATGTGCTTGTGGTCTCAGTCAATTTCGTTTAATTATTCGTAAACGTTATCACAATATCATATGGGCTCAAAACCCCAAGATTAATAGATTAACCCCTTGAAAAGTAATGGGCAGCCACTCAAATTGGGTAAGGGGAAATTACGTTTAGGTCTGACTAAATTCAGAATAATTCATGGCACTATTGATTATTAAGTTAAATAGGCCACACTGGAAAAAAAAAAAAACTGTATTTGCTCGCGTTTACAAAGAAACACACACATCTGAGTGAACATCAACTTTTCCATCTTCTAGGTAGAATCGATGAACATGAAAAACACCTCAAATAGAGCTGATTTCCTCCAGAGCAATCTCGGACTTCTCGTACTACTACCAAGATCCTTAATAGATGTATAGCTCCTTTAGCAGAATTCCCTTTAATCAACTTTTGAAGTTGCACTCATAACGCGGTTTTCAAAAATGTCTTCAAATCTTCGTCGATACTGACCAGGAATGATGAAAAGGAACAAACAAAAATTGCGACAGCTAGAGCATATATATATAAACGCGCCAGCATTCATAATATTTGTTTGTTCGTTGCCAAGTTCAAACAATAAGCGATTATATCATAAGAGGTCTTAGTTGAACTCTAAACATGGCGTACTGTTTACATTGGGCAAAGGATTTCAGACAGTAGGTAAACTCGAAATATCTCTGTTATAATGAGAAGTTCGAAAAATAAATTATAAACTAAATTTACAGCTATTATTGTTCTCAACATTTTATCACCAACTCGTATATTAACCGAGTTATTTGTTGTTGTTTTAGCAGATTTCCCTTACGGGGAAATCAGCTATTGAGGTTGTACTCATGACGGAATTTTCGACATTTTTCTTCAAATGTCCATCGATCCTACCTAGTAGATGACGAAAATGAGGTCCGTTCAAAACTGTATATATATATCTATATATATATATATCTATATATTTGTCTGTTACCACTCTAGCGGTCGCAATTTTTGTTTAATCCTTACCAAACTTCATATTTAAGCGTTTTATGTAAAAAGAAAGATCAAGTTCGCTAACGGCTGAAATCGGACCAGAGGGAGGGGGGGTTTAAAGGGGGGGATTTTCGAAAATTCGAAATATCTCCGTTATTATGCATTGGATCAAAACATGGTATAAAACCAATCTTAGTAAAATTAAATTTACTATAAATATTGTTATATACGTTTATTCTCTATCTTGAATATTAACCGAGATATTTGCATTTTTCAGTTTTCAGCAAACCGCCACTTCTACTCATGTTACGTAAACAATAGTCTGCTACATAATAAATCACATTATTGGAAGTTTAAATACCAAAAATTGTATTCAAGAGACCTTTATTATACGAGATACATGCAAATATGCCCTGGCGACCCCCCCCCATCTTAAAGTTTTGGACTACTAAAATTTTATTGATTGAGATAACAATTATTCTGACTCATTATTAATTACAGTACTAGATATAGTAAATAGCTCTCAATAAAATAATGTGTTATATTCTGATATATTTCAGTAATTGTTTTAGCAGATTTCCCTTAAGGGAAATCAGCTATTGAGGTCGTACTCATGACGCGAGTTTCGAAAAATTTCTTCAAATGTCCATCGATCCTACCCAGGAGATGACGAAAATGAGGTCCGTTCAAAATTATATATATATATCTATATATATATATATATATATATATATATATATATATATATCTATATATATATATATAGATATATATATTTGTCTGTTAACGCTCTAGCGGTCGCAATTTTTGTTTGATCGTTACCAAACTCGGAATTTATTCGTTTTATGTAAAAAGGAAGATCAAGTTCGTTAATGGCTAAAATCGAACCAGTGGGAGGGGGGGTTTAGAGGGGGGGATTTTCGAAAATTCGAAATATCTCCGTTACCATACGTCGGATCAAAAAAGTGTATAGAACTAATCTTATTGCAAATTAAATTTACTATAAATATTGTTCTATAGATTTATTCTGTATCTTTAATATTAACCGAGATATTTGGATTTGTATTGTGAGTGTGGTTGGCTATGTTTGGGAGTTTCCGCCGAGCGCACTAGCGCTAGTGTGGCCATTTCACTAACTATTCGTCCTCGTGAGAATAGGTTATTACTAGGCAGATTTCTCTATTGTAAAACTTCACGTGGGAAATCTGCTTAGTTTACGCAGCCCCTGCGTGACGGACTTTTTCTTTCCGGTGTGAGGCGGGACCCGTTTGTTTACATTTCTAACCTAACGCTTCCTGTCGGCAGGTTATTGAAATTGGATGAAACATTTCTTATTTCCGTTTGTATTTATTCATGGTGTGGTTGAGTTAGCAGTATGTAGATTTATCTATTACTAAACTTCACGAGGGAAATCTGCTTAGTTTACGCAGCCCCTGCGTGACGGACTTTTTTAATTACCTTTTTCTGTAAACCCCATTCATAGTAATGCGACTCTCATTCAGAGAAGCTCATTTTCAGCTCAAATTTCAAGTCCTGTTTACATGGGATTTTAATTATAGGAAAAATGGGTAATATATGGTGTCAAGTCAGCTGCGTGTCCAGCACTTGTGTAGTGACGGACGTTTTACGTAGCAAGGTAAACTATATAATTGCTGCTCATGCTTTAATACATTTGAGATACTTTGGGCAGTCGATTTGATTCTTGCATGGGCCATGGAGAAGTACTCAGGGACGGACGGACAAAATATAATGTCTTGTATCACCCTGTCTAGAAAGGGTTGGTGACCTGCAGATAACTCTCTGGAAATTAATTTTAAAAGGAAATAAATATTTGAAAAATCGGACATATATTCCTGATAAATGGTTAGCAAACTTTCATAAACATGAGTTTAATTAAGCTAGGAAAAATAATAATACAAGCTTTTAGTTCAAAATTGATGTGATCTTATATTATGCTGATCAGGAAGGCAATTTTGCGATGTAACGACTTGGAAAAAGGGAAATCTTTACAAAACAGAGAAATCTTGCAAAGGACTCCCTCTCCCCATATATATAATAGCAGAGAATCCCCTCCTGTCGTTATCCTACATCAGATGTCCAGACACGTACGAGAGGCGAGGCTATCCGGACAAGTCTGATTTTAAAATTTATTGGGGGTCGTGGGCATGGTAGGGGGTGGGTCCCAGGCTACGGGGTAATATCAGGATATGAAAGAGCTGCGGGGGCGCCATGTGTGGGGATGAGAGAAATCAGCTGTGCTCCCTCTGATCCACGCCGAATCGGTTTAGACCGCCTTCATGAATAAATCAGGGAGAGACGAGGGCCCTGAATTAGGGCCGCCATCTAGGGCAGCCCTTCTACCTTCGCGTCATCAGTCCATAGAGGATCATGTAGCTGCCGAGAAGCTAATTTGTTTCCTACCTCCTTGCTCAGGGCACCATTCGACACCCAATATATATTTTTTAGCCTTTATCGTCTGTATCAGGGGTATAAAAGGTCAAAAATCATGTCGTAATTAAGGGTCGTTTCCGTGAAAACGATTAATGTGCAAAGTATGTTCAGGACGATGAGGCCGAGTTAAAAATTAATGCCAAACAATAAAACAACAAGCTGATCGTTGAACGACACATAAGTTTGGGTTCCAGTAAAGGGCTGGTTAGGAGATATAGAAACAAAGAATGGCCGTGACGCAGGGGCTGCGTTAACTAAGCAGATTTCCAACGTGCGTTACGTATTTTCATTTATCTCAAAACGTAAAAGTCCAATGAGAACAATATTTGGTATTTAGGCTTTAAATAAAGTGGGTCATAACATAATAGCTTTCTTTTTTATATAAAACGATTATATATCAAGTTTGGTAACGATAATACAAATTTACGACCGCTAGAGGACTATAAACAAACAAATATACAATATACAAATATACAATTTTGAACGGACCTCATTTTCACATCAGTGTTGTTGGAAGTGAAGAATATTGTGTACTTGGAGAGAGAAAATGACGTCCAATTCTTCACAAGTTTTTATTTCAGCGCTAACCACTTTCGAAGACTATTGTCTCCATCGTCAGAACTACTTGTATGCGCTCATAGGGAAAGACAGCAAGTGAGTCGCTTGGAGAATTGGACGTCTTTTTCACTCTCCAAGACTTCTTTTTCTCCTAGGTAGGATCGATGGACATTTCAAGAAAAATTTCGAAAATCGAGTCATGACTACGACCTCAAACGTTCGACCTGATTTTCCTTAAGGGAAATCTGTGAAAAAGTAAAATAATATAAAAATGAAATAATAAATGTGAGTAAACGGATGAATCATGTAATTCCACAAAAAAAAGCACTCAGTTTGCAAAGATTTAAAGGAATTTTTGTTCAATTTAACTTTAGATAAAATTTTGAGGAAACTGGCAAAGCAAAATTACAACTTTTTCACAGTAGTGTTGTTGGTATTGAAGCATATTGTGTACTGAAAGAGAAGAAAATGTCCATTTCTTAGAACAATTGTAGACCATTAAAAGTTTAACAAGATTGCTTCTCTAATATTTTAAGATCAGACTCATTATATAGGAGATATTTTGAATTTTCAAATTCCCCTACTATTCCAAACCCCCACTATTCCAGGTTCCATTTCAGCCAATAACAAATACTTTTTTTTGTGAAATATCGACTATGGTATAGATCAAATAAACATTTACGAGACAACAACGTAAAGTTTCAATCGATACGGATTTAAAAATCAAATTTGCAGGTATCTCGCATAAAAAAGGTCTCTTGAAAGCAGTATTTAGTATTTTAGACTATAATGATTTGGTTCACGATAGCTTCTTGCTAGTATGGAATGAGAGGAGTGGGGGTTCACTGAAGTTTGAAAACTACGAAATCCAAATATCTCGGTTAATATTCTCGATGGCGAATATTCGAATATAACAACTTTTATAGAAAATTAAATTCTCAATACAATTTGTAATATACAGTCATTCCATTCGATATATAGTAACGAAGATATTTGTAATTTTCAAACTTCCCCTGTCTAAACCACCCCTTCCACTCGTCCGAGTTCATCCATTAACGAACTTGTATCTTCATTTTCACATAAAACGTTTAAATATCCAGTTTGGTAACAATCATACAAAAATTTCAACCGATATATATATATATATATATATATATATATATATATATATATATATATATACGTGTGTGTGTGTGTGTGTGTATATCAAAACTGGTGGTTTTGAACATACCACATTTTCGTCATCCCGTCGGTAGGATCGATGGATATTTGAAGAAATTTTTAGAAAATCCCGTCATGAGTACAACTTCATTAGCTGATTTCCCTTACGAGAAATTTGCTAAAACTCTTGATTAAGAAATCCCTTGAGTCTCGGTTAAAGATCCCAAAAGTCTATAATGCCACCATAAAAAAAAAAAAGAGAAAAAAGTCCGTCACGCAGGGGCTGCGTAAACTGAGCAGATTTCCCACGTGATGTTTCACGAAAGCCGAGCAGTTAATGAAAAGGCCGAACTAGCTTTTGGCGGGCAAGTCACTTCGTCCATTAGCCGCCCAGATTTAATAAAAATGGAAATATCTCGGTTAATATTCAAGATAGAGAATAAAAGTAACAATATTTATAGTAC
Source organism: Riptortus pedestris (assembly GCA_019009955.1). Taxonomy (NCBI): domain Eukaryota; kingdom Metazoa; phylum Arthropoda; class Insecta; order Hemiptera; family Alydidae; genus Riptortus; species Riptortus pedestris. The sequence continues at coordinate 121,917,333 of CM032229.1, read as the reverse complement.
ATTTAATTTGCAATAAGATTGATTCTGTGCAATTTTTCGATCCGACGTATAGTAACGGAGATATTCCGAATTTTCGAAAATCCTCCCCTCTACCCCCCCCCTCCCACTGGTCCGATTTCAGTCGTTAACGAACTTGATCTTTCTTTTTACATAAAACGACTAAATATCGAGTTTGGTAACGATCATACGAATATTGCGACCGCTAGAGCGGTAGCAGACAAATATATATATATATATATATATATATATATATATATATATATATATATATATATATATACAGTTTTGAACGGACCTCTTTTTCGTCATCTACTAGGTAGGATCGATGGACATTTGAAGAAAAATTTCGAAAATTCCGTCATGAGTAGAACCTCAATAGCTGATTTCCCTCAAGGGAAATCTATTAAAAAGCCGCTTATCATGCCACATTAGCATTAGGACAAACATGATAAATATCAAATACTAAATACTGTTTCCATTTGAATTTTACTTATAATTAGTGAGATTCATTCAAATATGTTTCATGATAATGCTTTACAGACAAGTGTTTTATTTGATCAAACACAGTATTTGATATTTATTAGAATCATGCAAAAAATATAAAGATAATATTTGGTGATGGTTGAAATCTGATAATTCATCTCTCAGGGAATTAATAATTTTATTTAATGAGCCCATTAATTGAATGGAACCCACGACTTTCGGTTTGCATTGAGACCTACACTGGAGTACAGAACCACTACATTTTCATAACACTATTCCATCTTAGACAGGGATATAAGGCGAATACCCAAGGACGGGTAGAGGGAAAAAAGAATGATTACCTTAGCTGAGAAAGGATCTGATCTGGTAGTGGAGACCTAGATCCTAATCCTGCTAGAATCAGTGCTGCCACCAGCCATGAATAAATAAAGCAATGGCAGCTCTGCTCTGTCTTCTCTATCTATATCTTCACTATTTCTCATCCTCTTCCTACTATATTCCGTGTATATATATCCAACTACTATTAACTAGTTTTAACAGATTTCCCTTACGGGAAATCAGCTATTGAGGTCGTACTCATGACGCGATTATAGAAATATTCATTCAAATGTCCATCGATACTACCTAGGGGATGAAGAAAATGAGGTCCGTTCAAAATTATATATATATATATATGTCTGTTAACGCTCTAGCGGTCGCAATATTTGTTTGATCGTTACCAAGCTTAATCATTTTATGTAGAAAGAAATCATTGTTATTGGCTGAAATCGGGCCAGTGGGAGGGGGAGGTATAGAAGAGGGATTTTTGAAAATTTGAAATATGTCCGTTATTATGCGTCGGATCGAAAAATAGTATAGAATTAATCTTCTTGCAAATTAAATTTACTATAAATATTGTTCTATACGTTTCTTCTGTTTCTTGAATATTAACCGAGATATTTGCATTTCTATTGTGTGAGAGGTCGGCAGATATTCGGAACTTTCCACCGAATTCTAGTTCTCCGCCGTTTCCGTGATCTATTCGTCCCTCGTGAATTGGATTAGAGATTCGTTACTCCTATTGTTATTAGTAGGCCGATTTCTCTATTGTAAATCTTCACGTTGGAAATCTGCTTAGTTTACGCAGCCCGTACGTGACGGACATTTTCAAAAAATAGGTGGGTAATATTCATTAATCAAAACATCGTAGGTAATATCATACTTAGAGATACTATTCATCACTCACTTTATGATAAATCTATTAAGCTCACCTTGAGGGGAAATTTTAATAAAAAAATACATAAAACCCAGAGAAGCAATCACAAGAAAAAATTGTTTATTAACGTCCACTTTTTTGCTACTAACGCTAATTGGGACGGATTATCTACAGGTTAACATTCTTTTCTAGCCAGGATGGGACTAAGGATTTTATTTAGTGAGTCCTCCACTAAATAAATTCCCTGTAAATCGAACTCGCCACTCTAGGTTTACCATGTGAGATTAAAGCTAACGCTTTAACTCACCCGGCTAACCTAGCCCCAATCACAAGAAAAGGAATTCTCTTTAGTATAAGTGTCACGTAAATAAAAAATAATTAATAATAAATAGTCCTTCACGCATGGTCTGCGTAGACTAAGCAGATTTCCCGCGTTATGTTATGACACACTATCATCCTACTGAGGACTGAAAACAAGAAAATAAACATAATTCTCTTACTATATGAGTTACGATTAGAAGTATAGAGCTACAATTGCAGAACATCTTAAAGTTTTAAATCCGTCTCATAATAAAGGATAAATTTTAAATTCCTACCCTCCCCCCACCCCTCTGATCCCCCACCTAATTCAAGCTTAAATACTAAATTTTGATTGCCAGAGGCCTGTACAATTTGAGATACCTGCTAATACGAAGTGTGATTACACCATCAATTAAGATTATCCGTTCTATAATATAAAATGTTTATTAGATCTATTCCATAATCTATTTTTACTGTTCCAATCAATAACTGCAATCGGAGATACTGAAGTTAGAAGACGAGGAAGTACTAATAACTCGCTTATTACTCGAGTTACGAAAAAAATGCATAGAGCAACAATTATAGAAATTCAAAAGTTTAGCAAGTTTGGTTCTTTAGCATTGTTATTATGAGTCGCATCATAACCGTAGTAACGGTAAACTTTTGAATTTTCTAATTCCACCCTTCCTAAAGCACAATTATTCCAGGTCCAATTTCAGCCAATAACAAGTCTGATCTTTACTGTTGACTAAAATGGGGTATTGTATAGATCAAATAAACATTTTGGAGATAAGAAAGAAAAATCGTAATTATCACATAACTTATTTGCAAGTGTCTCACAGATATTATTATTTATTAACGCCCACTTTTTGTAACTAAGGCTAATTGGGTCTGGTTATCTACAAGTTACCACCCTTTTTAGCCAGGGTGGGATGTTATTTATTGAATTCCGTAACTAAATAATTTCCTTTGCCCAGGCGGGAATCGAACTCGCCACTCTAGGTTTACCATGCGAGATTAAGGCCTACGCTTTAACTCACATGGCTAACCTGAGCCCCTCACAAATTAATAGTTCAATGAAAGCCATATCTGGTATTTAAACGTAAAATGAAGTGGTTCTCGATATGACAGCTTATCGTCAATATAATTAATAGAAGCGGTGGGTATTTAATCATGGCCGAAAACTGGAATATGGAAATATCTCTGTTAATATTCGACATAGAGAAAACTTGTATATATCAACAATTATAGATAATTACATTTGCAATAAGATTAACTTCAGACCATTTATCGATCCGACGTATAACAACGGAGATATTTCGAATTTTCGAAATTATCCCTCTAAACCCTGTCCTCCCAGTGGTCCGATTTTAGCCGTTGACGAGCTTGATCTTCATTTTTACTTAAAACGTCTATATATATATATATATATATATATATATATATATATATATATATATATATATATATATATGAAGTTTGGTAACGATCAGACAAAAATTGCGACCAATGGAGCGTTATCAGACAAATATAATATATGAAGAAATTTTTCGAGTTTTTCCCATCATGAGTAAAACTTCAATAGTTGATTTCCCTTGAGGAAAATCTGGTAAAAAAAAATTCGGCAAAGAAATACTACATACATTTTTATGGGAAAGTGAAAAATGCCTCGTTTTTTTTTAAGTATCAAAATATTCTGCATAATCGCGTATGATATGAGTATAAAAATGGCTGGATGAATCTCATTGACTGAAGGACGAGGCGAGACTAAAGATTTGGAATAAGTTATAGGAAGAGCGAAGGAGTCGTTGGTGAGCGTCGGTAATTGAGGGATCTTTGTGTTTGACTGGGTGATGGATGATGGTGGCTTCTTCAGCCCCCTCCTCGCTGGTCTTCTTATGAGACGGGGCGACTGTCTGTCATGGCTCTCATAACTCACGCAACGCTCACCGACACACACCCCTTGATACACTCCTTTGGCGGGGGTTTGTTTAATTAGTACCTCTGCAAGCGGTACAATTCCAAGGGAGGCCCAAATGGAATTCGAGGGAGAATTCTTGGCTTCGGTTTTATTAGCAGATTTCCCTTGAGGGAAATGAACTATTGAGGTCGTACTCATGACGCGATTTTCGAAAATTTTCTTCAAGTGTCCATCAATCCTACCCAGGAGAAGACGAAAAGGTCCGTTCAAAATTATATATATATTTACCTGTTAACGCTCTAGCAGTCGTAATTTTTGCTTGATCGTTGCCAAACTCCATATTTAAACGTTTTATGTAAAAATAAAGATCAAGCTCGTTAAGGGCTGAAATCGGACCAGTGGGAGGGAGGATTGGAGAAGAGGATTTTCGAAAATTCAAAATTTCTCCGTTACTGAACGTCGGATCAAAAATTTGTAGAGAATCAATTTTATTGGATAGTAAAAGATCTGAAATGTTACTATGTACATGTTTTCATTATCTTTAATATTAACCGAGACATTTGCGAGTTTTTTTCGTTTTCGGCCCTCAGTAAACCCCCACTCCTACTCATTTCATATCGACAAGAAGCTGTTATATTATGAAGCTCTTAATTGAAGGCTAAATAACAAATATTATTCTCATTGAACTTTTACGTCATGAGATAAATGCAAATAGTGGGCGCAAGTGGGAAATCTGCTTAGTTAGCGCAGCCTGTGCGTGACAGACTGTTATTTACTTACGACAAGTACTCTTATTGCTGTCAGAGTTGAGTGAACTTGTAGTTGGAAAGAACTCAAAGGTTAGACTAATAAGACAGTCAGCCAATAGCGTTGAAGTGAAATTTTTGAAATCCTTAATATTATTGCTGGAAAAGCGGGTAATTATTGCTTATCGGGAGGCTGCACATTTAAAGACGATTATTAAATCATATTTTAAAGAAACCACTTTATTAATTACAATTACACTTCTGGAATTGATTTATTCGTTTGTTTGGTGTCACGCAATTTGGAGTGATTACACTCTTCATCAAATAGCCAAATTTCTACTGATTGCCTGCATTTTGATAAGCAAGCAAAGAATCTTCATCTTTTCAGCGCAATTCCTTATTACCTTTGGTAGCGTATGGTAAGGCGTGATTTATTTATGTCAATATCTTGCCAGCATGCTTTCCAACTCACTTTTTTTTTTTAACCTTCAATGAAGTTTTCTCTTCTCGTGCTAACACCTTTCCTGTTAGACAGGCATGCATACATTGTCTGTTTACCCTCCAGTGGCTACAGGGTTTGACATATTGTAACGAAACTTTGTTAGCTTTTGTGAGAAAAATATAGATCTAGTTCTTCGCGAAGGCTGTATGAAGTTCTTCCCCTTCCCAAATCTCGTAGCCATATTGTAGTTCCTTTCCCTACCTACATTATTTCATAGTATGTCTTTGTGATTCCCTAAATCAAGGGAAAAATCACTGGAAAAATCAGTGATTTTCTGTTCGTTGAAACTGATGGAATGCTTACTTATTAGATAAACAAAAACCTTCCTAAATCACTGAAGGAAGACTTTAGAAGGTGTAGTAAAACGGATAATATGTGTTAAATATATTATGCAGTAAACCAGATAAAAAATACAATATACATATATATATATATATATAAATATATATGAAATGTTTGCAGGAGCATTGAATGCGACTCCACATAACATGTACGAACTTCTTCCAGACAGGAGCCTACATATCGATAATACACTTTGCTATCTTAAAAAATAGAATTTCTTTTACAAAATTTAACATCTCCTTCCTTTTGATTTTGACGTAGTGAAAATTTAATATTATACTCAACAATTTTTAATAATATAAATGTACTAATATATATGAATAACATAATGTTTTCATTAAGACTATTTTAAATCGGTGTCTCCAATACTATTCTAATGTTTATTTGTTGTTATTATTACTTGTATTTAATGTTTATTTATTGCGTTTTATTTCTTTGTTCGTTCAGTGTTTTGTTATTTTTCTATAATTTTGTATTGCTAAATTTTGAGCCAAATCGCCTAGTTGCGGGTGCTCCTGTATAAATAAAATTTTTAAAAACTGTTTGTTTTGCAAAAGTAGTTTATTTTCTATTATCAAGCCCATTTTATGACTTTTAAGATTTTTGTGAGATTGGTGGATGTTTTTTTTGTCTGTTTGGGGATGAGGCAAATAGAAAATATTTAAATTAAGGAGAATAACTAATCAATCATCCTTAGTAATTCGCCCCGCCATGAATATTACATGCATATAATGTTTAGGTGGGTAATAATAACTTAAAAAAATGAATTCTTCTTTTTCGTCAATTGAGTCTTAACGTTTATTGATTTGAAATCCATTTGAATGAAGGAGACTGATAATTATCAAGGTTTGGTGTTACATAAAGTGGGGGGTTGTTCTCTTGTAAATTTCTTTTTCTTTTGAGTCCAGACCCCCGAGTCTTTTATAACCTTTCGCTTTGTATGCCTTACGTAAGAGACGGAGACAGCCAGGTCCGGGGGCTGTCGAATCCTTTATTAGCCTCTTACGTAACGAAACATTATCTTCTTCAGGATTTTCATCACTTACGTCACTGGACACTGAAGTAACCGCTTCATTACAATATCCTCGGTGTGAATCGATACATTTCAATTAAGTAGAAACGTTTGTTGAATAGGAGGAAACCAATCGGAGTAAATGGCGATTGGGCAACAATTGGTAATGTTTTTAAATATTTAGTAGTTCATCAAATTAAATTATATAAATTATAATAAATATACAAGTAAATACAAACTTTAATGTTTAATGAGTGACTACTTCAATCTGTATATTTATTTTGATAATTGAAATTTCTTTGTGAACAAATTATGCTGACTCGACTGATGAAAATTCGATAATATTGGTATCGGTTCGATGGTTTTTTTTTTTTTTTTTATCATCAGCAACATAGTAGAAATATAATCTAGCTTAAATAAAATATTTTGGAGATACATGTGGTCAAAAAAAAAATATTTTCTAAATCTTTCAATAAAAAAGTTCCAATAAATTAAAAATGAACTTAATATAGTAGAATATTTGAAAAAAAAAATATGTAGGCTATTGTTTAAGTTATATATATATATATATATATATATATATATATATATATATGTATGTATATGTACAAATACTTTATACAACAAAATAATTACTACTTATTACTTACTTACTAATACTTTATATTTGTACAAATATTTTATGTTATTATAGTTAAAAAAAAAAAATGTTATGTATCAAGCACACGTTATGTACTAATTATTGTACGGGACGTGTGGCTAATAAACTCCCTTCCTGTAGGGTTACTTCAGGAAGGAAATAAATAAATATATGTATATGTATATACGACCA